>JAFVLL020010205.1:0-24846 GCA_021397915.2 Tor tambroides
TTTTTTATTTACGCTTATTATGTTTCGATCCGTGACCATTGTTTGCTATTCTGAAAACTTTGCTTTCATTATTAAATCTTATGCAATATATTTTTACTTGCGGTTTTAAGTTTTGTTTTCACGCTTCTTATTTTTTTATCCGTGACTGCAATACTTTAGGCGGGAATCTGATCCCATAGATATCCTTATTAGCATAGAATTACAACAATTATTGAAAATGAATTTTTATAGTTATAGTCGGTGTTGGGTAGAAACTGATTACATGTAATCTATATAATGTAACCAGATTCCAAAAAGTAAGTACTTGTAATGAAATTTTATTACATAAATCATAAATCATGTTATTACATAAGTAAATCATTCATTCATTCATTCATTCATTCATTTCCTTTCTACAAGAACCTACCACTTACAATCATTTGGACAGTCTTTCAGTTTTGTTTTGTTTGTTTGTGTGTGTGTGTGTGTGTGTGTGTGTGTGTGTGTGTGTGTAATTGCACAAGCCTTCCACTAGTAAGGTGGACAATTTAATGGACACATTTTATTTTTATACTATGTATAAATTAGCAATACATGCTTCTGAACAAAAGCACCACTCGATCAATTAAACCATGTATGAGACTAATATAATTAATTGCAAGTTACTAAACACTGCCGATGCATAGCTGTGAAATACTATGTCTTCATCATATCCTGTGAACTTCACTAATTATTAATTCTGGAAGTCGGGAAAACAATTTATGAAACCTGGAAGACTTTAGCCATGTAATATTTTCATGTTTATTGATAAAGAACGGAATATATCCTCTCTCTCTCTCTCTCTCTCTCTCTCTCTCTCTTGCTCTCTCTCTCTCTTTCAAAATCCCATTCAATGAGCTAAACGAGTTAGGTCAATAGTAATAGTAATCTAAAAGTAATCAATTACCTAATATGTGTAATACAGATTATGTTACTTGCTACAATTTTCGCAATGCAATCAGTAATGGACTACAATTTCTAAATAATCTACCCAGGACTGGTTATAGTTCCTTGGTGTGAATGGCCATTACTCTCTAATTGAAAGGCCCTATGAGAATTTTTAATTTAATTTTTAATAAAATCATTGTTTTTGAGGCTCTTGGAATAGTAGTTGTTTATTAGCATGCTGCCATATGGCTATAACCATCTATTATTGGAGATAATTGATGTGGAAACTTTAAAAACCATTAAAGCCCAGTAAACACAAGCAAGACTGTGTTCAAATGCGTGTTCATATCCTCGCAATCTCCATCCAAGCTGGTTTTGATTAGTCAATTAAAGAGTTTGTTTGTCAGCCATGCAAGGATCACTTTAGGAAATGGTGACCAATCAGAAGAGAGCAGATGATTCACTGACACTTCGCCAAACATAGGACTCATAGCTGTTTCTATGGTAACACAGAGCGGAGGAGAACGCTCATAGAAAAATATGCGTCAGCTGCCATCTGAGGGTGTAAAACACACATACACAAATACGCATGCAAAACACATATAGCAATGTGCGATCTGAAAGGTGACACATAATGTAGGCATGTTAACTTTGCAATTATCTGCAATCAAATGGGAAACTACAAATAAACAAATGCTAGATATGACAAATGTCAAGTGGCACACTATAAATAAAACTCTGGACATTTAAGCACATAAAATTAGATTTTCTGATATATGAAAATGCTTAGTTTTAACAGTGTTGCATGAGAAAAGCTACACAAGACACTTCCTGTCACTTACTGCATGTCAAAATAAGCAGATAATGTAATTAATGTAATTAAACTGTTAAAACAGGAAGTTTATCAGGAAAAAAAGTAATTCAAATGTAAGTTACCCATTAATTATTTACAATAGAGTACCATGCATGTTTGAAATGTGGATAATATTGTATAAAATTATGTCAACATCCAATGGAGAATATAAAATATACAGCCAAATGTAATAAAATAAAATAAAATAAACATTATTAGAATTATTTTTATTTATACTATTATTTAAAATAAATGAAATAAAATTATTCTAATAAATATTATTACAATATTATACAATAAAAGAATTCTATCTATATCATAGTGAGTCAAAGATATAATAAAACTGTGGAAGAGTCTGTGCTGCAGTGTAAAACACTACACCTTGTAATAGAGCGAAATAATACACTGTCATAAGTGTGTGTGTGTGTGTGTGTGTGTGTGTGTGCAAGGGAGTGTAAGGGAAGTTCAGACCTCTCTAATTCCTGCTGAATGAAATGTCAGTGCGTGGCGGGGGGCTTTTTAACTCTCAGCGGTGGGGCTCTTGGTGTGGGGGCAGCAGGGGGGGTAAAAGGGTCACAGTGTGTCTAGGGTTGGTGTAGGGCCCTTTGTTAGCCGGAGCTGGACTCCTGAAGTCAGTCAAAAGACCCGCGTGGGGGGTCCAGAGGCAGAGACCTGCAGAGATCAATATACCTACAGGGGGTCTATCCTCTCATAGACCCTTTCAATCCATCTCACACACACACTTATCCTCGCTAGCTCACACAAACTCATGTAAAAGTAAATTAATTTAACATTTTCTCTGGCATCCACTCTTTGACTGTTTATTTTAATGTAGTAAAGAAATTCTGCTTCTAGAATGTTTATATATAATGATGCAACATACTATAAATGAATTCTCAGTGCATTATAATGTGTTGTCAATAAATCACGTTATAATCTGTAGTGATAAACCATAAACCTTAGAATTAACCGTAGCTCAATGAATATGCATTTCACCTTATTGATGTTACAATAATTTTATACAGTGATTTTACTACATTTTAATTACAAATTATACATTCATGTAAAGAAAATCTTCAGCAGTTTGACATTATCTTTTATTGTGACTTTTACACGTGGTACAGCCTTCAAAAATGTAATGATATTTAGGAAATAAATAATTCTTATTTATTTATTTATTTATTTATTTAACAATAATGATTCAAATATGTACATTAACATATTCGAAGTGTAAGGAAAATAAATAATGTTTTACTTGATGGTCAGCCTATATCACATGACCTTATAAAAAAAATAATAATAATAATTAAATTAAAATTAAACAAAACCAACAGAAATACAAGCTGCAGATTTTTTAACTAGATTTTAATATTTAAAAATGTTTTTCCTTCATCTTGTACACTCTTATGTGTCATTGACCTTATCACAAATACATATAAGATATTATAAATATATAATGCATTAAAAATAACTTGTATAACAATACAAATACATGCTTTATAGATTTTTTTAAACAAACCTTTGTGCTAATAGTATCATTTCTCATCTGAACAGCTTTGCTTATGCAGTGAAATGAATCACTCCATAAGGACCACATCAATAAAGCTCATGGATTCTTTGCGCAATAACAACTGTACACCTTGTACACCAAGGGCATGCACACACACACACACAAAATATTCAACACACACCCATACATGCAGACAAAATCAGCTGTGAAGCAGGTATCTTTCATTTCAAGCATTTAATTGGAAACACAGAGGCTGCACACACATTTATTAGATCTCATACACACACACACACACACACACACACACACACACACACCCTGGGGAAGTGCAATACAGCAAAACAGGGTTTTTTCAAGCTGCGTAACTGACCCCTCCATCTGGTGCGAAACAGGCTGTTCACGTCAGGCACCATTTCCCCTTCCTATTGTACACGAGCCCAGGGCTACTGTAGACTGTGTTATTGGACCATAAGCTTCTAGAGATGGATAATCTATAAAATAGCTCCCCGCTGGCCCCAAGTAACCCTCACACAAACACACATACACACGCACACACAGGTTCCTCTTTACAGACAGACAATGAGAGCAAAAATGCATTTGTTTACACGTCTTTTATGGATATTTTCTCTGGATATTATTGATATGTTTACGCCAATTCTGTTTTAAGAGAATCAGTTCTCACTTAAAATGACTTATTCTGTATAGAATCTTTTTTTTTTTTTTTTTGGTCTCACTTTATATTAGGTAACCTTAACTACTATGTACTTAAATTTAAATTAATCATTTAGTACAATGCATGTATTGTGTACATACATGTTTCTACATTGTACTAATATTTTTAAAAAAAACTGCATTTAATTACATTTGTAATTAATTTCTGTAATTACATTTATAATTACACTGTTGACCCAACCCTTACACCTTAAACCACCCTTAAACCTGCCCATATGACCAAACCTGTCCCTAACCTTACCAGTATCCCACCTCAATAGCAGCAAAAGTGTTTTGCAATACAATATGAACACAATAAGTACACTGTACTTATTTATTTATTTATTTATTTATTTTATTTTTTTATGTAAGTATATAGTAGTTAAAGCCACTTAATATAAAGTGGGACCAAAAAGATGAATTTGTTAGCAATCAGTTGTGCATGTATTTCTCTTTTCTCTCAAAAGCTGAAATTTGCTGTTCAGGACACATATAACTTGATCCATTCTAAATGGAACTGCATGCATATACGGGATTGCATGGACATGTAGATGGATCATCTATGAAACTCAAACCCTAAGTGCCATATGGGGCAAAGCAAGCATTCAGAAACTTTTGCCAACCAACATTTGCATCATTACATAAGTGAATGTTATGAATTATCATTATGATAAAATGTCAAGTTAATGCAATAAAGAAACAAGCAATAAAAACATGTGTTGGTTTCTATTTCTTTGAGGTTGGGCCAGGTTGCCACACCCACACTAAAATCTCATTGGATGAGATCATTGATGAAGAGGCATATATTGTATAAGTTGAATATAATACAGAAAACTGCTCCAGTTCCACAAAGTAAATCATGATAGATAGATAGATAGATAGATAGATAGATAGATAGATAGATAGATAGATAGATAGATAGATAGATAGATAGATAGATAGATGCTGGCCTTGCTAGAATTTTATATCAAAAAGAAAACAAGCAATATCTCCCATTCCTAATGTTTATGAATGCATGTGTTTATCACAGGCAGAAAGCACCTGCATGGATTAGAGCATTTTCTCAAATCAGCTAATTACGACAGGCTTCTCTGTTCTCTCCTGTAATTAAATCAAATGATCAGGCGAGACAACAGCTCTCCCCGAAATAAAGACCAGAAACAACAGCATCAGATAAACACCTGTTACAGGCTAACACACACACATGCACACACTCTGACGAACAACAAAAGCAGTCTATAAAATCAAAATGCACATTCGCAACCACAGTGTTGCAAATGACCGCAGTAAAACTGAACTAAAAGGAAGGAAACTACAGCACAGAACAAAATGTCTTCAGCAATAACTAGATGTATTGGAGTAGGTGGATCTTTTTTTCCATATGCTTTATTGAGGCTGCCACTGTCTCTCTCCTTTTCTCTTTCTCTCACCTCTGCTATTGTCCTTCCCTCTTTAATTTGCACCTGTCTGGGTGTACTGTCAGACCGGGCCTACGGGAACCCACAAATCTGTTCGGTAAAATATCCCACATTAGGTTCCTCTGGGGACAAAGAGAACAATCTGAAAAAAAGAGAAAAAAAATGAAAGCGAGATGGTGAGACAGAGAGAGAAAATTCACTCAAATTGAGCTCAGATACTCTCCACAGTCGTCATTCGCCCACACTGTAACTCTCTTGGGCACCGACTACACTCCACCTAACCACAGTTCTCTTGGAGACAGAGTGGACACTTCACATCCGACAAGAGGACAAGACACAGCACAAGCCTAGGATGGGGGAGAAAAAAAGGTGAAATTGTGATGAGATGCCTGGAAAATCTTGTGTGAGGAGAATGTTTGAAACAAGAAGCTGTTTGACGTTAAGATACTGAGGATACTGAGAAGCGATAGCTAATGAGTAGCTGCTAACTAGCTCACAACACAACAACAAATATAGCCTAGAACGCAATACTTCCCTCAATCACAGATATCTTCACTTGTAAGAGAATGTTCAAACCAAGAAGTCAGACGTGACGTCATGATACAGAATGTGAGAACACACGTCATTGTTGCAGATGGCTAACGATTAGCCACTTTGGCACATGGTGACAAAAATAATCAAACATAGAACTCTTTAATCAGTCAATCAGAAGAAAAAAAAAAACTTCACTTGCATGGGGAGAAAGTTGGAACTAAGTCGTCAAATTTGACATCAAGATACTGAATGTGAAAATGTAGGCTACATTATAGTATAGGCTAACAGTTAGCTGCTAAGTACAGTCTGCAGCACAGCAACAAAAAGGCTAAGCATGAAATATTCACTCAATCCCAAATATCTTCACCATATGAATAGAATGTTCAAACAAAGATGCTGAATTTAATGTCAAGATACTGAATGTGAGATTGTAGGGTACATTATATCTGCAGATGGCTAACAATTGCTAAGTACAGTTTCCTGCACAGCTACACAATTGGCCAAGCATGAAATATTGATTCAATCCCAAATATATTCACCATATGAAGAGAATATGTTTAATCACGTCAAGATATGGAATGTGAAAATGCAAGTCATTAGCCCTTTTAAACAGTAATACCAGTAAATTGCTGTGAAATTACCAGAACGACTTTACCGGTAAATACAAAAATTTGCTGTTCACACAGGCAACTACTTTTCCGTCTTTTTTTCATGGTATAGCACCAATTACCGGTAAATTCTGTGACATCATTGAACGGAAATGGCCTCTAAACGGCTTTGCCTCCCGGTGTTGTGTTTGTAAACATGGAGGGGTATACACGGTCAGTGTTTTTGTTGATGTTTTCATTTTTGTGTCAGACGTTCACGTTGATGCAACTTCTTTTGGCCCAGAGACAAACCGAACTACACAGTGTGGAGTAAATACGTCATCTGCGTCAAAATGTTATGATTGGCCCAGAGCCGTTGAAGTTTGAATTTCAATGGCTCTGGATTGGCCTGGAGTAGACATCTTATGTCAGCGCATTCTGAACTCATATGTGCTCATACTAGTAATTTTCATTCTGCGTTCGCAGACAGTGGAATTCCGGCAATTTACTGATAATATTATAAATTCTCATACCAGTAAATTGCCGGAACAAATTTACCAGTATTTTTGAAAAGGTCCTGTTCACACACGAGCTCTTAACGGTAATTTACCGGTAATCTACCAGTAAAGTCTATAGGCTATAGCTGCAGATTACGTAATAATTAGCTGCTAAGTTCGCAACAGGTCCATAACAATGACCTAACATGAAACCTATTAATCAATCAATCAGAAAAATATTCCCTTGTAAAAGAATGTTTGACTCAAGAAGCCACATTTTTGACATCAAGTTAATGTATATAAAACTGCACATGATTGCAGACTAATAACTAGCTACTAAGTACATTTCATAACATTACTTATTACATTGACCTAGCATGAAATCCTTTAATCTGTCAACCACAAAAGTCTTTACTTGTAGGGGAATGTTAAAACCAAGAAGAAACAATTAAGATGTTGTTCACACAAAATGAGTTTCTGCTGTACTGCTTCTTCATTGTTTTTTTTATATAAACATGCGCTAGATGGACGCCTTTGACTTTTGTGCTGATGTTTTGTGTCTTTTACAGTGTTTTGCACATGACAGAACTTAAAAAAAAAATGCCTCATTTTTTTTTTATTTATTTTTTTTTATTTGTTTTCATTCCGCTGCCCCGAGGGTCATATTTTACACAGTGGTTGCAGATGGCTAGCGATTCGCTGCTAGTTACAGTTAATAACATAGCAAGAAAATTACCTAGTATGAATCTTTTATCTTTCTTTCTTTCTTTAAGTAAGAGTATATTCCAATTAAAAAAAATAAAAAATCTAATTTAATGTCAATACATGTAATGTGCAATTACATCATGGTTCGTCATGACCAACCAACAGCTGCCAAGTATATTTATCAAAGCTACAATAAAAATAACTTTGCTTATTTAAGGAGATTCTCAAACCAACGTGTCAAAACTGATGTTAATATACTGAATGTAACTATACACATTATGGCTGCACACAACTAACGATTAGCAGCTAAGTACAGTTTGCTAATTTACACTGACATTGCTAACTGTATGCGTCAGTGACTTAGTCACAAAAATCTTTGCTTGCATGAGGGAAATGTTTGAATAAACAAGTCAAATTTGACGTCAAGGTACTGAGTGTGCAAGTGCGCTTGCCGGTAGCTAATTAGCTGCTAAGTACAATTTGCAACACTGGAACAAAAATGGCTTAGCATGAAACACATCAGTCAGTGCCTTTTTCCTCCATGCAAACCAAGAAGAAAATATGGAGGGTGTGTTGAAGAAACAAGCAGAAAGCTGTGAGAACAGCCCCATGTTGAGCCCTCCAAGGGTTCTGTGAGCTTTCAGTCAAGTGGGAAAAACGTCTCCTGTCCACAGCAAACAGGTGTGGGTAGGAGGAAAAATTGAAACGTCTTGATTTTCACACTGCTAATTTCATTCAGATCAGCCAATCTCGCCGCCCAAGCTTTTCTCTACTTCCCTCCGAACGTGCTAATTACGAACTCTCGCTGACGTGAGCAAGGTTTAAAGGCTAATTAGCATAAAATCCTACATGTTGTATTTTTACCTTCCTAATCAACACCCTCACACAAACATGTTTTTTTTTTAGATGTGTGAGGGAGAAAGAAACAGAAAGAATGCTTTGACGCAATTAAAATGCGAACAGAGTGGGGGCGACAAGAATTGTGGATATTGTTCTGAAATATACCATTATTGTAGTTGTTTTCTTGCTTGCATGCTTTCAGCAAAAAATGTCAGAGAACCAATCAAGCAACAAAATAAAAACGGTAACCGCAAAAAATGGTCTGAAATCATTTGAAACCCCCACTTACAGTTACCCAAGTATCAATTACAAGCCAAAACTGGGACTTTAATGTGATTGCTGATATATGCCATTCTCAGTATTGTGGCCTGAATTCTCAGAGGCTCAAATGGGTGGGCTGGAGGAGGCTGCCATATTGGGTGCCACCTGGTAGTGCCAGGGGGTTCTGGGTTATGCTATGGCCCTGCAGGGAGATCCACAGATGGGTCGAGCTTCAGGGTTAATCAGGATAGCATGGAGAAAGGGTACTAAAGGAGGTCTGTGGTCTTGAGACATGCTTTGGGGTGGGTTGCAAGGCTGTGGATAAGACACCATATGCTTATGCTGACCTTTATCAATGTTAATGCATTAGTTGTGGGTTTGCTTGTGTTTTTACTTGCTTACCTGCTTGTTTTGGGTGTAATTACATTATTATGAAATCAAGATAACCTTTACAAGGTACTTAAGGCATGAAATTTGGACTTAGGGCCTTGGAATAGTGACTTCTGAAGTAGCAACGTGACTGTATCAAGAAACATAGGTGGTAAAACTTTTGTGTATGACAAACAGGTAACAAAATTTTGAGTTAAACCACTTACCTCTATTTCTGTGAATTTCAGTCATCGCACCTTTGAATGGCTGTCCATATTCAAGAGAGAGTGACGTCACTGCATTAACAGCTAGTTGCTCCGTTCCGGCACACTTTTTGCAGATTTTATGTACAAGTGTTGCAAGCAGGTTCCAGGGGCTTCGTTTTAAATCTGGAAGAGAATTTGGTAACACTTTATTTTAATGTGCCCTTGTTACACGTTACATGAACTTGTCATTATAATAAAAATAAATTATGCATAATTACATTCAAGTAACCCTAAACCAAACCCTAATCCTAACCCTAACCATATAGTAAGTACATGTAGTTAATTAATATTACTTAGTACTTAAATGTATAATTACACTGTAACAAGGACACCTTTAAATAAATTTATTATTATTATTATTATTATTTTGAATTTTTAGGGCTGTCACAAACTGTAAAACTGCTCTGAAATGATATTTAATGTGAAAATCGATATAAAGAAAATTCGAATGGGAAGAAAAAAATACATACACTTATTTCAAAATCAATATTTGGTAACACTTTGTTAAGGTGGCATACTTACATGTTACATGTACTTACTATAGTACTAACAGAAAATTATGCATAATTATGCAAGTAACTAACGCTAAACCAAACCCTAACCTTTGCATTGCATTTTGCATATTACTATTTGTATATTTACACATACACATATTTGTGTAATTACACTTTAACAAATTCAACTTAAAATAAAGTGTAACCTACTATTGTCCTAATATTTTCACAATTAAAAAAAAAGAGCATTATAAAAGGGAATTATTTGATTCAGCCAAAAACACTTACTTTCTTTGTTATTATTATTATTGTACACAATATAAATGCACATATTTATATTTTAGAAAGGTCCTGACATTTGGGGGGTCCTTGATATTTTAAAAGCACTGACTTAAAAAAAACTTTATTTCGATAGTCCACTTTAGACATTCTACTAACAGTAAGTAACTTTGTAACTACATGTCGACTAGCAGTCATTAGAGTATTAGAAGACTGTCTGCTTAATATCTCCTAACACTTTATTTTGATGGGTCCACAACAACATACTGACTATGAGAATCTTTACAAGTATATGTCAACTTATTCTACTAACCCTAGACCTACCCTAACAGTCTACTCTGAGAGTTAGTCGACATGTAGCTGCTAATTAATGAGAATTAGTTGACATGTAGTTACAAAGTTACTTATAGTTAGTAGAATGTCTGAAGTGGACTATCAAAAAAGAGTGAAACCAAAAACTTTAATTTTACACATTTCTTTACCCCATTATATTTTTCCCCCTCATATGTAGTGGTGGTTTCAGTACTTAATTTTCCTTGAGTTAGTAAAGAGGTCTCTTTCTTTCCATCTCAGGAATTATTATCAGAGACACATCAATAGCCATGTCCTAAACCTCCAAGATGGATTGTTATCCCTTTTCCCGTCTGCACAACCACCCCCACCCGCTCCCATCTTCTGCCTCCTGCATGCACGGATTATCCGGACCCCTATGACAGAGCCCATGACCCCTAAGGGACACATAATACCCGATCCGGCTGTCCATCCACAGAAACTGCCCATGAAATCCCATTTTGACCTGCATCATAAAACAGCGGCACACACTTTTTTTTTCTCCCTGCATGTTTAAAAGACATGGTATATAGAGCAAAATCTTCTCTATACGTTAACAAGGAGGAAATCAGGTGAAAACATCTGCCAGCTCTCTGGAGGCGCGCCTGCCGGCCGTGTATTAAAGGTAGAACGAGTAAGAGAGGTGCGTGCCATCATGTGTAGGTGGTTAACACTGATGTCTGAATAGTTTGGCGGTCACAGGGGGCTGGAATAGAGAAATGACTGAAGCTACTGCCAAGCCAATTAGCACGTCTGCATTTAAATAGAATGTGCTAGAACCACCCCCACTAATGATGTCATTGCTCTAGGGTCTCCACGGAGATTGGAACACGGCCAACCCTGATAGAGCCAAATCTACGATCGTCACTATCTCACACACACTTACACATGACATGTGCCATTACCCTGTGAGCGCATACCATCTGTGTACCGAGAAAAGCAGTGTACTTTACTCACTTATTTGTCCTAATTCACAAAACAAACTCGGATTTCACAAACGTTTTGCTGGCCAACAGATACGATTTCAAAAAGACCTCTCAATGTCCTCAAACTGTAAACTTCATAGCATTTTTTCTCCCTTTAATTTTTTTTCTCTCTCTCACACACACTTTTTTAAGTCTCTTTAAAAAGTGTGTTGGATCATTCTGTAGTGGGCATATGGAGAGAGAGGAACCATTCTGAGATGAGTCTCTCCAGGGGCCCCAGATCTCTGAAAGGGCCCCAAACACTGTTCTGGTACCAGGATGCAGAACAGATCTCTCTGATAATGCCCCAGATGCTCTTCTCAGATAAGTTTCACTGTGAAATGGTGCCAAGGAAGAACCCTCAGAGCATTCACACACTTTCACAGATGCAGGAACAGAAAGTAAAACCTGAAATCTAAGAACACTGTAACATACATACTGTAATATAAAGAAAGCATAATGTAGGCTTACAAGAAAAATTTACGTTTTTCATAAATGAAATGCACATCATTAGCTGAGTTTGCTGAAGTAAGCATCGCTATTATTAGGTCATTTAGTAACTTTCCTATGTATATATACTGTATATCACACAACTACGAGTGTGATATTGTGTTTATTTAACAGTTTGACGGCACAAGTGTGTAAATTAAAAAAAAGAAACAAAAACAGTGTCTTTAAAAACCCTGTAAGAACTCTCACGGATTCAAATCTCAGTTTGTCAGTTTAAAAGCTGAGCCCAAGCCTCCATTGCTAATTAAAAAAATAACATCACTTTAGAACTAGTAACGAAGGAACGTTGAGTTGCTTCTTCAAAAGCTTATTGTAGGCTGTATTAAAGGCTCACTGTATTGTGTAGGGTCAAGTCTTATGAGAGAGAGATGGACTGAGTGAGTGTGATTACCTGCATCTAGAGGTCTGCATTCCCGCGGCTGTCCCACGGGAACCGCGGGACCCGACCAGATTTCTTGCGACGCGGGATTAAATTCCCGAATAAAACGCGGCAGCGGTCGGTAACTCTGGTGCAATTTGAACGGGAGCGGGCGGTCTAACAATATCCCGTTCCCGACGTCATTTCAGAACTGTATATCTGTGCTTTATTCAAGCACCGGTACAGCCTGCACTCGACTGTTATGCACGCGCTGCACGCTTCGTTTTATTTGCGGGGTCTGTGCGTTGGCGCAGCATGTGCATAACGGTCCTCGCTGTACCGGTGGTGAATATACGGCCCGCAGACAGAACAGGCGCACGTTGTCGATGAGTGACAGAGCAGAATAAAGATGAGCAAAGTGTGAATGCGCTGTCCTTGAAGAACGTTCAACTCTGTTTTGTTTATATTTTGCTTAGCCTATAAATTTCAATGACACATGTCGAATTTATTTATTTATTTTTCTTCTGCGACACTTTTCCTAGGCTATGTGTTTACAGCAAGATGTTAAACGAATTTAGTATTTTGACAAAACGAATAAAATTATAATAGGCCATTTTTGTACACCCTACTTTTTTTCCCCCTCTGCGACACTTGTTCGTATTGTGTTGTAATGGTTAAACGAATTGTATCCTGACAAGACGAATAAAAATAAGGAATACAATTTTTATACATATTTATTTTCTCTGTGACACTTTTTTTCCTACTGTGTTGGCAGCAAAATGTTAAACGAATTTTGTGTCTTAAGACAAAATTCGTTTAACATTTTGCTGTCAATAAAAGACTCTTGACAACAGAAATAAAATAACAAATACTATTTTGTGCAGACTACACTTTTATTTGTTATGCGCCTACCTCTCTTTCTTTCAGTAGAGGAAATTTAAATTTGTGATTCTGAAAACGAGATCTAAATTTAGCGGGAGCGGTCGGGTTGGGAAGAAAATTATTCAAAGCGGACAGCGGGTGAACAAAGAGTGAATATATAGCGGGAACGGGTGGGTGCGGGATACAACCTCGCGGGAGCGGGACTTAAAAAACAGTCCCGCGCAGACCTCTACCTGCATCTGATACAGCATTCATTCTTCAGCTCTATCTCATATTCACAATAAAACATTAGTTTGAATGTCCTCTCAGGAAAGCCATATCTTTGTCGTACTATCCTTTCATCTGTTGAGGGTGATTCCTGATGACAGCGCTGCTCAGTGCATTTGTTGGCTGCATTTTACAAGCTGTTGTTGAAAGAAAAAACGTCCTTCTTTACAACCCTGTTTCAGTTTCTTTCAATATAAAAGTCTTTACTGCTGCTGACTCACTCATAAAAACAGTCTCTTGTCACCATCTAATGGCAGAACAATGTAACTAAAATCACCACAACATTAACCCTCTGGGGTCTGAGGTGATTTTGGGGCCCTTGAGATGTTTTGACATGCCCTGACCTTTGTGCTTATTTCAGCTACTTATAACATACTATTGGCCAACATGTATTTTGTGTGTGTGTGTGTGTGTGTGTTTAGCACAAACTGTGCTACAATAATATGTGAGCAAGACTGATGTACGTACATGTTTGCATTTTTTAGGAAAAAAAGATTATGCGTGGTTAGTAAGTTTTGGGGGGGTGGGGTGTAGCTGAAATAAGGCCATAAAACACATACTGAATAGTTCTGAATAAGACTTTTGAGTAAACAGTCTTGTAGGCTAGAATATTCATGTCAAAATCATCTTACTTACTCCTTCACAGAAGACAATATATTGATTTAAATTTTTAAAGACATGTTTTGTGATCGAAAGCCTATATGCGAGGGAGTGACAATGGCCTTGAATATTAAGTGAGTCTCACCTGAGAGACAAAGGGCCCTCCCCTAATGGCTCATCAGTGTGACTGTGACTTTGAGGCAGGTAAGAGAGAATGTGAGGAGATTGAAAAATGTTTTTTTTTTTAATTATTTGTATTTTATTTACAACAAAGTATAATCAAAACATACATAATGAAGGTCAAAGACACATTATTGTGCACACTGATCTAACCACATAGATGTGAACAGACTTTGAGTCATTCCTGCAACAGATTCTGTCTGACAAGTAAATCATACCTGATATTTATGTGTGTTATTTAAGTGTTTCTGCTTCTTTCATAATCCGTGTGAATGCTTAAACAGCGGTGAAAGTTGATGGTGACGTGCATATTTTTTCAATGTTAAAATGCTTTCTCCTAGCTCAGCATAATACGCAGAGACAACTATAAGACAGCTGTGGGTTAATTTTACTTGAAAAGTTAATTATGTGGTCTGTGGTACCAACAAAACATTGCTTTGCTGTTTGTTTGAACATCCTGACCAGTCCAACACACCAACACTGGGACACCCAATGGCGGAATCTGTTTGGCCAAACTATGGCAGATGGGGGAAGAATATTATTATAAATAAATCATTTTGGTGTACAAAACCCCATGTAGTCTGCATGTATAATAAAGAAGCATTATAAAATGGTCATATAGTTTGTATCAATTGAAGTTTCAAAGCTGAACTTGTAAATAATTTTAAGCTCAAGTGAAATAAGTTCATTTTCATTCATAGAAGAATTTCTGTAAATAAAAGTGGAGGAAAAATATTTATACATGTAAGATCTTTATAAAAATCAATTATCTGTATACATATAAGTCAGTAATTCAAATTATAGTAGGATTCTATCATTATAAAATTATATTCTAATGCAGTTTGCAAGCAAAAAAAATAATATATATATATATATATTTTTTTAATTTTTTTTTTAATTTTTAATTTTTTTTTTTTTTTACTATAGAATACTACAGAAATGTCAAAAATATGTTTCATTCATACAAACATGGGCCACTCAGTGTTATTTGGGTATTATTTGTATTTTATATTATACATATATTTTTTTTTTATATTTTTAGTTTTCATTTTCATTTTAGCAGAAGTTTTAGTAATTTTCTTAGTATTGTTATTTTTCTTTTTTTTTTCTTTTTTGTTGTAAATATTTTTATTTCATTTTTTTTTTTTTTTTTTTTTTGTAATATTAGTACTTGAGTTTTTTTTTTTTTTTATTCATTTAATCTTATATTTATCTATAACTTTATTTTAGCTTTATTTCAATTATACAAAATGACTTTTTTCCTATTTTAGTAAACAATAACAACACTGACGGTAACTACAACAAAACTATGCAACTAAAATATTTTCAATCAGTCCTTGCTGTCATTTCCCCATAGACTTTCATTCTAAGCACTTTAACACATTTTTCTGTGGTAGCCGACATGACACAGATGCTGCTGACAGAGTAGAAGTTGTATTTATCCAGCACATTCTGTGAAATATAGAGGCATATTATATCTCAGAGCTCCAAATGTAAATGAGGTTATAGAATCTGTTGGGTTATGGGTGACAAAAGTGCACAACAACACAAACGATTACACAAGCAAGAAGGCTGATAAAGAAGAGTAAACAAGCTCCATTATATGGCTGTTCTAGCAAGGGGAGTCTGAGTGGAATCTGACTCATTGGTCTGCGTGGGTGAATTAGACCCAGCTGAAACCTCCTGATACCTTCACCAGGAGAAAAAGAGGATCTGATATGGAAACCACATGCCCTCTTCTTTACTCCAGGGGGCTTTCACATAGACTTAAGAAATAATAACAGAAGACTGCAGGGCAAACGCCACTGCAAATGTCTTTTAGGACATGTTTAGAGGGCTACTTCTGACAAACCATTTCTTCTTATTACTAAAACTGTGAAAAAGTGCGGCAGCGAACACAATTACTCCCCTGGAAAACTGGTCAGTGGAATCAAACACAGCAGAGCTAGAACCATTTATTCCTTTTCTAAAAATTCAATGAAAAAGTCCCAGGTCTTTCATTCGCCCACTGGTTTTACGCAACTTCCGGGAGTAAGGGCATAGAGTTTTTATTTTTATTTTTTCTAGTCTGCCTATAAAAATTGTGTCTACAAGACATCCGAATGATACAATGAAGGCTTTCGAGGAAGAACTAATTATTGAATTTTCCAAGATTAAACAATCATATGTAATTTGTAAATAAAGTGTGGTTCTAGCACACATAGACTTTGTTCATTTGCATAGATGTATGTTATTAACATATTAATGTCTAAAACGTAAATATTTTATGAATGTATTTTAGAGATATACAGTATAAATGTTCTACAGAATTCATAAAAAAGCAGGTTGATTTGATATATATTTTTAACCAACATTCAGCTTCTTTCAAATGATTTTATCATTTCTAAAGCTGTGCATATGCACTTTCATGGCTTCTTTGCACCCATATTTCAGTGCATTCTTAAATGTTAACACTTTACAAAAAGTTTCCATTTCCTCATTGTAAATGTTAACTCACTGACATTAACTAATGTTAACTAATGGATATTATTGTTAATGTGTTACCATGTAAACATTGAAAAATGCAAAGACTTCTTATAAACACCAATGAGATCAAGCTAGAATTAGTTAAGTGTATTAGTTAATGAGCATTATAAAATACTTATAAAGTATTTATTAATTTTAGTTAAATCTAATTTCAGCATTTACTAATAAACTGTCAAAATCAAAGTTGTATCTGTTAATATTTTCAATGGGTCTGAGCTAAGTAACGTTAACTAATGTCAACTAATGGACCACAATGTAAGGTGTTAGTATTTAAGGTACCAATTTTCATTAATTTGTTGCTTATTATGCATCTTATTAGCATATTGGCTATTTATAAGCACATATTAATGCCTTATCCTGCATGACCATATTTTAGATCCCTCAACCTAAACATAACTACCTTACTAACTATTAATGAACAGCAAATTAGGAATTTACTGAGGCAAAATCATTGTTAATCGATAGTTAATAGTAACAGTCTTTGTACACTGAGTCCGAAATTCTCGTCCGTAGTTTTCCCACGTTAAAAATAAATACGACTTCACGTTGTGTTAATCACGTTTACACACTGCCTCCGAAACTTTCGTCCGTCATAAAAAAAAAAAATTAGGGCCAGGTTCGATTTTCTGCGTTTTTGCATCCGTAGCAAGCATTATGATAGGCAAGGATGACGAATATGACAAAACGCATACAAAAATTTCGGACTCACTGTGCAAGGACCTGAAGAATTGGTCCCTAAACTAAAGTGTGAGCAGATTAAGCTAGAATTGTATTTTTTGCTTTGTTTTCTGAGTAATATTGGCAAAATACTTATAGGACCTGTTCATTTTTCACTGATAGAAATTTTAAACACAAAGCCTGTATACATTTTTCCATGCGTATATGTTTGGAATGTAAATAAATGGTGACAGAATTGTCATTTCAGAGTCCTTAAGAAGCAAGGGACGTTTCTGGAAGTTTTTAATGTCATAAGACACCATGACTCACTTTATTTTATCTCATCTTCTCCATTCATCTGCAGAGGAAGACATGATTAGTCAAATGCATATTGCGATCAAAGCATTATGACGTTCACACGCCGAAGCAACTGCTTCAAGGCTACCGCCGTGACTCAGATTCACATATTCACTACAAGAACATTACGCTATTCACTTACGTTAAAAAAACACATCCTATGTAGAAAAAGGCCAAGGTTGCATAATATTCCTGAAGAGATGTGCCTTTCTGATATACGTATGCCCACAGGAACAGTCTACTTCCTTAGTGTAGAATTCAGCAAAGAGCAATTATAGAAGAATAGAAGAACATAGCAGCTTATGCAGACATTCAGAGGAAAATGACGGTGTGTGTAGGTTTGTGTAGCCAATAATGAGACCGTGATTGGTACCACTAACAGCGTGTGCGTGTGTGTGTGTGTGTGTGTGAGAGAGAGAGAGAACGTAAATCAAGGTATTTAATGGTCTGCTTTCCTAGCCTCCCCCGGCTCAAACATGTGCACCTCGCCACACTTTACAGCACCCCGTCGCCACAGTAATGACAAAAGCACATTCCCTGAAAATTGATGTGGGCCTTTAACGGTGGGCTCTAATTTGTGTTAATGCCAGCACCCGTCCGTGCAAAAGACACCCAGGCTGCTACTTTTATATCCTGAGACCCACAAAAAAGGTCATCATTTGTTATGTTCCCAAACAGACAGCGATCAATGGTGTCTAATATTCTCGGCTTGTAACTTTGTTGTTGCAGCTGACAAGAAAATCAAAACCATATTTATGATTGCCATTTTTTTCTCTGTCCGGGCATTAAAGCGGCGGGGCTCCGCACCGGTAGATGAAAGCCACGACCCAGCGGTTTCATTCGCCCCTGCGTTCTCCGTCATTTAAATTGGCAGCCTTTTTCCCGCTCACCCTACCACTTTAAAGCCCAGTCGTCTTTTAAAACATTTAAAGAGCTAAACAACAGCGGCAAGGCCATTTGGTTAAATCCGGGCCACCTGATTGGGGCCATGCGTGGGCAATCGTGGAGAATCAAAGCACCTGGGCTCTGCTGGGCTGGTTATAGATTATGAAATGGTGCATCTGGGAGATCATTAGATCTGCTTGGGGCCAAAGACACACAAAGGCATGAATATAATAAAAGATATAACTCAGCAAGACGCCTGTAGAATAGCCCGAGGAGAGAAAAAGGTCAATTATTTCATTCAAGCCGCGCAAGCTTTTTTATGCTGTATGTGGCTGTCACATGGTAATAAATACAACAGGTATTGCAAACATCAGTCAAACTATCATTGTTGATTTTGGCTGAAATATTAAAGGAGTAATTCACCCAAAAATACTTACTCGCCCCTTTGCTGTTATTATTTTGTGGAGCACAAAATCTTTAAAATCTTTAAAAAGCTCTTTTGCATTAAACAAAAGTTACATTTAACCACAGCCAAATAAATAAATAAAATTACATATTTTAATTTAAATATGTAAAATACACAATGAGATTTGAAATCTGCAAATAAATTAAAAAATTTGTATGCATCTCTATCCACAGTATGGTAGTACTTGATGTGATGGGTTTATGCTAAATAAATGAATAAATTACATAAATAGTAAATAGTAATAAATCAATCAATCAATCAATCAATCTATCTATCTATCTACCTCTACAGTATGGGGCAAGTATGACCCCACTTATTAGTAGATTACAGATTGATTATTAGATTAAATGTACTTCTAATGAAAATATGAAACATATTTAAGACTAAGCAACTTGTAGCATATACAATGCATTACCTCAGCAAACAAAAATTTTAAATTAACCCTAGTATGGGAGTTGCACATGCAAATTATGTAACATAATATAGGCATACCTATCAGAACCTGAAAAATTGACTACTAAAATGTTTGATATTGAGAAAACCATGTCAGATGGATGCAAAAACACATCTAGTTAGATTTACCTTAAGCTAACTACTGTTGCCCAGCACATTTAAGGATTTATTTTTTCTTTGTCGTCATGGTGCACTTTTTGCTACAAGATCAAGGCACATTGCATGCTGGCTATGATATGGTGTTTTTGTCGCAGACTACTCACATACTTAAAACATAAAAGGGCAACGAGTATAAGTCTTGCAGTCTGCGTTTGGCTTTGAGAACAATGCGCATGTGACCTTATCAAAAATGCAGTACAAACTCAGGTTTGTAGACTTTCATATCTGAGTAATTTCCACAGGAAACATGAGTTTTGTGTCTTGTAGTTCCTTGAATTCTGCATTATTTATTCAGTTTAAACTCAGTGGAAGCTTCTGTTCTGGAGGCTTAGTAAAACAAATCATTTTTGAAAGAAGTGACTGTACAGGGTGGTTTGTGGGTGTGATAATGTGCATGCAGAATTAAGGTATAGAAAAATATTTACATGAGTGCATTTGAATGTACTGTATGTGAGCTCTAATGAAAAGCAACATGCTAACAAAATAAATAACAATTTTCAGTTTGTATATCTAAACATTCTAAAACGAATAGTTCACCCAAAAATGAAAATTTGCTGACAATTTACTCAAATTACCCTCAGTCCATCTAAGATGTAGATGAGTGTTTCTTCACTGGAACAAATTTGGAGAAATTTAGCATTACATCACTTGCTCACCAATGGATCCTCTGCAGTGAATGGGTGCCGTCAGAATAAGAGCTCAAAGAGCTGATAAAACCATCACTATAATCCACAAAAATCCACCAACATATTTGTTTAGAATTATTCTGCACTGTTTTCACATGTAAAAGTTGCTTGACCTGTGCTTGACCTCTCCTGATTCAGACAAAAAGATTCTTTTTTCACTGGAGAAAGCAATATTATGGATGCAGGACTCATATTTTTTAGCCAGGTTTGAATATATATGGCAGGGAGTGGTCAGGTTTAAGAAGTTACCAACAATAAGAAATCCTATAAATCGACTACGCCACCTGGAGTACACCAGGAAAGAACAGCCCCATACAAAGGCGCACAGGTTCGTTGCCAAAAGCAGGGTGAGCATAAAATAATATATAAAAAAAAAATTTTCATATTCACACACAATCAACAAAAAATTACTTTATTCAAACAATTAACAACAAACATTAACACAGTCAGTCTATACAACCGTCACACAGTCTCAAATCACATAATACTAGTAACATACAAAATTAAAAGAAAACAAAGAAAGAGGGAGGTGGCCAACAGGAACCCTCAAATTTCTACCCCACACTCAATACCCATGACACACACTCTTGTGAAAAACAAGGCAAAAATGTTAAGCACAGCACTCCAGGTGGACACACTAGTACAGGGCACCATGGCCAATCCCTCCCACTTTAAAGACCTAAATCCACACAAAACAATACAAAAGAGACATACATCAAGTCAACCCAATAACAATACACAAAACTACCAGAACACAAACACCGCCACTGGCACTGAGGAGGGAAATAAGATGGTCAAGAAGAGCCTCCCAGCTAACTCACGCGCAAACTAGCGCAATCCTGTGCCAGTGCTTCGAACAAATAAAACAAACTAATAAAAAGGACCCAGGTGGGTTCAGACAAAACTGTTGAAACTAAAGACAAAACAGAGCAGCAGTGCAGTCAGTCACTTGATGATAATTAGGCTTCAATTAAGATCATTGGAAACCCCTGGACGTGCAATCAAACCTGCCAAACATTAAACAAAGTTACTCAAATTCTTATTAAAAATGAACAATAAACTAGCCATACATACCAAGGAAACGATAAAATGCTGCAATACACATGGTCGATCACCACGCAGGATTACAGCTACTTGCAGGCCCATGACTAAAAACAAAGGTAGTAAGCCTCACTATTAAACAGGCAAAAGGCATTTTTAAAACAGGGACTAACCTGAGAACTGGCCGACAGCAAGCACATGACAAACAGGAGGATAACCCAACTGCTAACACTCATTCAACACACCACATGTCAAGAGGGGCGGTACCAAGGATTGTGTCCCAAGAAGCCAAACACTTCCCTCTTTTATAGTCACAACATGGCCACTAATAGGCTCATGAAACTTACAATTAACCAGTCTTTGACTACAAACACTGATTGGTTCACCTGTTTGGATGACGCCAGCCAGTCATACTGGGGCTATACCTCACTCTGCTACATATATAAAATGTCTTAATTACGGATTTGTTTCTTATAAACAGCTTTTTGTTTCACAAGATGTTAACTGATGGCATGGAGTTACTTGTAGAATATTGTGATGTTTTTGTTTAGATTCTCATTCTGACGGCACCCATTCACTGCAGAGGATCCATTGGTGATCAAGTGACACAACGATCAATGATGAACCAACTTCATCAACATCGTGAACTGCTGAGTAAATTTTCAGCAAATTTTCATTTTTGGGCAAATTATTCCTTTAAAACAAGATGCATTTACTTGAGAAGCAAAATAACATAATATATTAAGTATTGTTTTCTGAAAGAAAAAAGTATAAAAATGAAGTGAGTTTAAAACAAAAAAATAAAATAGAATGGTCCCGTTAGCCCCTGCTGGTAGATGTCACAACTACACCATCTATGCAAAAGACGCTCTCTTTTTTCTTTTTTTCTTTTTTTTTTTTACAGTTATCAAAGATCAAAACAAAATAACAACAAGAAACAATAACCTCAGTGACATTAAAAACACGTTACTAGAAAAGGAGAGAGAGAAACAGAGAAAATGTGCATATTTGTCATTTCAATGTGAGATCATTACAGTCTAGAGCATCAATCCAACATGTGACTTTGATGCATGGCTGTGTCCACACATCACAATTATCTCCCATTGTGCATCTGATGCAACACACACGAGCGCACACACAAACAGTTTGATGGATATATTGAAGCCGAGGCCTAAAGGCTAGTTTTGATAGGAAAGTGATCCATTGCTCCTTGGCATAGTGGCCCATTACTGTGCTTTTCTATGGACACCCATTAGCCTGGGATGATAATCATAACTGCTGCCACCCTGATGAGCGACAATCACATACACAAACCCCCACCCGCCCCAAACACACATATACTGTAGTGTGAGATATTGGTCACTATCCACATTTGAAGGTAATTGCTCTGCAGCAAAATCTAGTAATCTGCCTATTTATGTCCTGTTTACAGCAACACACATATCGTGTGCAAAAATGCAGTGAGATAAGCATTTTTATTTGAGTGAACAGCTGTTAATGTGTCTAATAGGCAAGCAAGGCAATATTGAATGCTATTTCGCACATGAAAATTATCAATATAAATTAATGTAATTAAAAATGTATTATTATACCGATTATTTACTATGATTTGTTTATGCTTATTAGAATACCATGTTGTTAGCTTAGCAAAATGCTAATTTCAAACTTTGGCAGTGTCCCAATTCAGAGGCTGCACTCTTCGAAGTCTGCATTTGAAGACTGAATCATAGCAGTGCAAAGAAGGCCTCTAAATACATTATTCATTTTCCGGGCCATGAAGGATACAACTTTTTTTCCCCCTTTTTTTATTTTTGCATATAAAATTTTGTATTTGCTTAAAACTTTATAGCGCACTTTTTTCTTTTTTTTTCATGTACATAAATAGACCAAAGTGAACATATTTGTGAATGCTGTTTTGTATTAACAGTTAATTACATAAAAAAAATAAATAAATAAATAAAATACAAAAAAAAAATCAGTACAAACATTTCTGCAGCTTATCAATAGCAGCTGTCACAGTTGCTAGTGCCATGTAACAATGCTTGGTTTGACGTTTGCAGCCTTCAAAGAAAATGGTAAATCACCTTGGACTAACAACAAAATAGCAACCAACTGGTAATACCAGCTTAAAGGGATAGTTCACTAAAAAATGAAAATTCTGTCATTTTTACTCACCCTCATGTCCTTCTTAACCCGTAAGACCTTCGTTCATCTTCAGAAAGTTAAGATATGTTTGATGAAATCGGAGCTTTGTGACCCTGCATAGACAGCAGTGCAACTGACACGTTCAAGGCCCAGAAAGGTAGTAAGGACATCATTAAAATAGTCCATGTTACATCAGTGGTTCAACCGTAATGTTATGAAGCTACGAGAATACATTTCACAAAAATAACAACAATTGTTATTCAACAATTTCTTCTCTTCCGTCTCAGTCTTTTCAGGTTTGGAACAACATGAGAGTGAGTAATTAATGACAGAATTTTCATTTTTGGGTGAACTATTTGGGTGATCAGGCTGGGTTTTGGCACAAGTAAGCCAACTAATGACTAGTTTAACAGATAATGGCATGCTTAGATGTTCCAGCTTGGTTTCCCATGTTCCATGTGTGGTGTGGGGAGTAGCTGCCAATGTAGAGTGTTCCAAACCATTCACATATGAGGTTCCGAGGCATGGACGATGAATTATTTGGCAGATAGCGGGCAGTGAGTTAGCACACTAAGAAAAGGAATAGAGTATAATGAAAGAATACATCAGCATGTACCTTTTGTATGTAAAAATATCACGTGTATGTGTTACACAACTCGTTTTGTACCCGTAAGATGCGATATGTAAGAAGCAAGATGCGAGAAAACGTCTCTCCGTGAACCGAATTTTCATCCCGGCTTAATTTTCACACCCAAGGCCTGCGGTTTAATCAGCACAATACCAGCATCCGTATCCTCCTCCGTCAGCTGAGACCAAAAGCTACGACTTCATTAAAGACTGCGGCTTCTGTTTACCACTGCGATATTGCATTAGACAGGGAAGACGGACAAAAAGATTCCTCCTTGTTTACTGCTTCAAGATGCAGACTCTCTGCGTATATGAAAGCAAATTCTGCACTGCCATCTTCAATAAGTCAAAGAGATATTTCTGTCTCCCTCTCATGCAAAGACATAATTATTTCCCACTCTGTTGTAATCTACACTCGGCAAGCACGGGAAGCAATCCTGATCCGAACGCCGATGGTTCCCGCGTTGCTCCAAGGGGTCCCGGAAGGCTATTGTCTTTGAAATTGGATTACGATAACCTTTC
>JAFVLL020010206.1:0-55568 GCA_021397915.2 Tor tambroides
GAAATTACTAAAGTAGTCAAACCTGTTCATTAGAAGGGGGCGACCCAATACTTTTGGCGATATAGTGTATCAGAACTGCAAGAAAAATGTTCAGAGTTTTATAGTAGAAATTACATTTTTACCTCTAATGTAGCACAGATCTGTTTTTATAGAAGTTTATTTCTGCCATGGAACCTTTTATTTTGCAATTCCGAGTTTATATCTCACTATTCTAATTTTTTCTCAGAATTGGCAGAAATAAAATCAGAATTATAAGATACAAACTCGCAGCTGTAAGTAAAAATATCATACTGTCATAATAGTGGGATAAAAAGTCGCAATTAACATTTTAGATATTTTTTGATGGTAATAAACTAAAATGCTAAAATCATTGAATTTTACATGATCAATTTCTGATCTGAGCCACTATTTATGGGGTTTATATTATTGTTTGTTTGTCTTTTTTTTTTTTTTTGTAGTATAACTTCAGTGGTATAGTCACAACAGTCACTTTTTGTCGTTTTAACTTAATGTAGCTGAATTTACCTTCTGTTTGTTTTTTATGTTTAATGTAATTTAAGTTTTAAAAAAATTTTAATCTGAAACTATAAAACTTAAATCGCCACAGGTGAATATGCCAGGATAAGGTGTTTCACGCATACGGGTCAGTTTAGAAACATCAGATATGTGTTGTTTTGTTTTTTTTTTTAAGTGAACATCTCTCAGAAAATTATCAAATTGTTTGCTTGCAGTTTGAATACAGCCTTATTTATTACACAAATGTCATGTGCAAATGTAACTAGTCTCAAATGAGCTGTAGCCTGTTGTGGCTGACCGTAGCCACAACTGATGATGATCTGTCACTCACCCGTAATCAAAGGTACTTCCTTTGTTTGGCCCTGTTAACCCCCATTGTGTTTAGGAGCAGTAATGACGGCGCTATCTGATTCCCTTCAGCGTTATCATCAACTATTAACATTCCATGCATTTTTCTTGGCAGTGTTTACCGCTGAAGAATGATTGTCTCCTCTGGCTATTTTATTGGTATTCTTTTGTGACAGTTTTCCATAACAGAGTCACTTTCTTTTCACTTTCAGCACCTTACCGCATATAGAATTGCTAACCGCATACTCCGTAGGATTATTGAATGATTAAATATAGAAGAATTGATGCAAATTATGAAAGAATCACAGCATACAATAGAGTCAAAATTATGAATGCCTCACTCACCTGAAGGTTACTGTTTTTGCGTTTTGGCCCACATCTGTTTTTAGTTTTGTCACACTTGGAAATGCAGTCGAAGAAGTTGCAGTCATTGTCACTGGTGCAGTTCTGCTCAAGTATGTCTCTCATTTTGGGCTCAAAAAAAGCCATGTCCACATCTATAGCCACCACCTGACCAGTGAAAAACAAAATAATAATCATATTTAGTATTCTGCATTATTTCTAGGACACTAATCAACTAAGTGACCATTTTCTGTCAGTTTGACCAGCTCCTTTGTATATGTCAGATGTTCCTGCTTACATTGTAAAAATCAAATACTAAACCTAATAATCAAGATCAGATAAAACTGAAATCATGCAATCATTGGTAATGAAAAAATACATCAATAATATTATATATTTCAGATTAGATTCACGCAGATGCTGTATACATATCCTCTGCGGTCAGCTCTTAGACTAATAAGATACAGTAAGCATTGACAAAGCTGTTTTTCTGTTGCCGTATGCTGAACTTTTTGTTTTTTTTCTGAATATTAATGAGAACTTGTGAATGAAATTAACATATCCTTCTACAAAAACAGGACAGGACAGTCAGTGATATGTCCAAGTGTTTACACAGCCAATACAGACTCACAGAAATCTTCCAAAGAATCTTAAACACGTATTATTTTATGCTGTGTGTTACAAAAACAGCATATCGCTGATCTGGCATTGATTGATGGGAATCATAGCAACACAAGCTGCATGATGTCAGGTGTTATTTACAGTATGCTAGTAAAACCCCTTAAACCCTCCGAACGAGCGGCATTTATCTCAATCTCATCGGCTCCACTGGAAGACAAATATCATGTGCCTAATGCCAAGTATTTGCTGTAAAGATCCACACTCTAAAGATTGAATTTCATCTAATTTTGAATCGTGATCATGAGATTCCGATAAATATTTTAGTTTGCATTATAATTCTCTTGCTTGTAAACTGATCGTGCTAAAAAAAAAAGTTGGCTTGTGTTTGAAGAACTCAATGTTGATATAATATTTTGGCTGTAATTATTAAATATTATTATTAATAATTACAATCATAATTAGTTTAATGACCTGGAATATTTGGACCATAATAAGCCTCGGGCAGCATCTCTGTAAGAAAATCTTTAGGAAATGTAATTGAGCAGTTAAATACATCTTTCTTGTAGTGTATTTCATAATTTTGCCAACAGAGAGACAAGGATGATTCGCTCAGGAAAACTAATTATAACAATACTTGACTGTAATAAAGAAAAGATTGCAGAATAATCTAATATCAATCATCTAATTATTACAATAATATAACAGTCTAATACTGGAAAGATATATACTCTTCATAGAAATGCTTTAATTAGATTTGGATCCTTGGATGATTCATTTAACCACAATCACATTGTAATGAACAGTAAACCGCATAATCAGTTCATACTTTTCTGATTAAATCAAATGATTTGGCAGATCATTTGTATGGTTAGCCACTCCTGAGTCTATAATAACCAGCTGGTGAAGGCGTCCAAAAATTGAGAAATGCTCAACTTTAAGCAAATAAGAGATGAACTGCAATGATGTCTATAAATGTCTATGATGTCTATGTCCCAAATCCTTCGAAAAATGCTGGCCAAAAATTGTCCTACCCCCAATTTAAGGCCTTAAAAACTCCTAAATTGCATTGCAAAAAATGTTTTCAAATGCAAATGTCTAAGTCTTGTTTTCAAGAAAATTGAACAAAATTAAGTCAGTAGATTTTTCTGAACCCATTGAAAGATATTTGTTCTTATTTTAATCATAAACTTGCTTAATTTTGATACATTTCTCAGAAAAATAAATCCTGTGTCATTTTGTTTCTCAAGTAAATGTATCTTGATTTAAGAATCATTTGACATTTGCACTGAAAAACAAGACAAAAATACTGATGAAGTTCATTCAATTCTTCAAGCTTTTTTATGGAAAAAGAATTAAAAAGTAATGGATATCTTTTGGAAGTCATATTTTCAGACTTTTAAATGTTGCTAATACAACTCATGTTGTGGTCCCTAGACATTTACAATTAGAGAACATATTGATATATTGTGTTTACCTTTCTTTTTATTCCTTCATTTTTCTTTACTTGGTCTTAAAAAAGTCTTCATTTTTTTTCCCTCCACAATTTTAGGCCAGAAAATCCTTCAATTTGTAGTCATGACATTAAATGTTACAAAATGTGTTTCTCAAGTAAATATATCTTGATTTAAGAATCTTTAGACATTTACACTGGAAAACATCACTTTTTTGCAGTGTGATCAGAAAGTACAGTAAAAGTTCTAATGTTGGGAGCAGAGCTATTCAAGCCTTCATATATATATATATATATATATATATATATATATAGTTAGTGTTTTATATTTATAAGTTATATTTTCACATTTTGAAATGTTGCTAATACAACTCATTTTGTGCTTCCTAGACATTTACATTGAGAGTATATTGACATCTTGCGTTCCATTCTATTTATTTGTTCAATTTTCTTTACATGGTCTTCAAAAGGTATTAAAACGTCTTCAATTTACCTTTATAAATCCTGCAGAAACCCTGAGGTTAAGTGTTTACTCACCGTCAGGTCCTTCCTGATAGCAAAGTTCTCTGGTTTGATATCACAGAGGTGTAAGCGGTGGGAAAAGTCATTCTCGAAATGCTCCACCATCTCTAGAAAGCTCAGGGCCACTCGGGGCACCATATCTCTGGCTGTTATCATCTTCTCCTGTCCGCTCCAGGGGCTCTGCGAGGGGCTTAGCGTCAGCTCCTCCAGCGAGAATATGTGCTGATCCCACGTGTGTCCGGCCGCCAAATACTCCACTGCGTAAAAGTGACCACAGGACCCCAGGACCTTGGCCACATGGTGGGTTAAATCCTGCAGGACCCTGAGGAATGTGTACTCCTCCTGCTGAAGGAGAGCCCAGAGCGAGGCCAGCTCAGCTCGCGAGTACGTCCGCTCGTTCTCCTTCAGCTTTTGGCCCCACAAGCGGGGCAACGTCAAGTTCGTTCCCGTCTCCAAGCCCAGCGAGTTCTTGATCTCCAGCGTGGCGTAGAAGACGACATCCAGAGGAGAGAGCTCCTCCTCGCCTCCCGTTCCTCCCGCCGCATCCTGGTACTCCAGCAGAGCTAAAGCCTCATAGGAGGAGAAGTTCTCCAGCTTTGACTTGAGAACGACAGGCACCCCACGCCAGCTGGCGGCCATGACCTTCTTGCCATTTTCGTAATAGAGGCAGCGTTTGTATTCCACACGACCGGCCACGCAGAGGTCCTCGCAGAGGTCACCGGTCAGAACTCCCTGCTGATACTCGGCACACTGAAACAAAGACAAAGAACAATCAGTTCTCACATTAGAAGCTAAATGTGCACTGTGATTGTGGTTTGGCTTCTATCAGCAGTGATTAAGACACCATTTTCACAACACCAAGCCATATATATATATATATATATATATATTATATATTTATTATTATTATTATTATTATTATTATTTTATTTTTTTTCGCAGTTCTGACTTTGACTTTATTTCTCGCAATTACAGGTTCATGTCTCGCAATTCTGACTTTATTTAATTCTGGCTTCATTTCTCGCAATAGCGAGTTTATATCTCGCAATTCTGACTTTATTTCTTGCAATTATGAGTTTATATATCGCAATCCTGACTATTTCTCACAATTACGAGTTTATACCTCGCAATTCAGACTTTATTTATCGCGATTACGAGTTTATATCTCTCGATTCTGACTTTGTTTCTCGTAATTGTGAGTTTACAGTCAAACCAAAAATTATTCAGACATTTTGACCTGAGCATGTTTTGCGTAAGTGTTTTTCTTTAATTGCTGGTGCAACCTTTTTACACCACAGACTGAACAAAATGAAGCATTGCTTGGTAATTGGTTGACCTAAATTAGTATTATCTAATTGTGTTCTTAAATTTAACAGCTGACAGCTATTCAACGTAATTCGTTACATACATTTCTACCAAAGTTATCTGACATTATCAAGATGAATTTGTTCTGACACAGTTTGAGTTCTTGTCATATTTTATTACCATTTTCTAAACTATAGCAAATAAACTGTGATAATGTGAGAAATGTTGAAGGTGCTGAATATATTTTGGTTTGACTGTATAGCTTGCAAGTCTGACTCTTTCTTGCAATTACGAGTTTTATCTCGCAAGTCTGACTTTCTCTCTCGCAATTAGGAGTCTCACAATTCTGACTTTATTTTTTGCAATTGTGAGTTTATATCACAATTCTTCCATAGCTTTCAACATGGATAATAAGAAGAAATGTTTCTTGACCAGCAAATCAGCATATTAGAATGATTTCTGAAGGATCATGTGACACTGAAGACTGGAGTAATGATGCTGAAAATACAGCTTTGATCACAGAAATAAATTACATTTTAAAATATATATTAAAACAGAAAGCATTCATTTTAAAGTGTAATAATTTTTCACAATATTACTGTTCTTACTGTAATTTTGACCAAAGAACTGCAGCATTTGTAAGCATTAAAAGATACTTCTTTCAAAAATGATTTTAAAAATCTAATCAAATTTAATAAAATAAAATGGAATATGATCAGTAGTCAAAGTAGATTCTTTTATATATTTTAATAAGTACAGGTCAGAATAAGTATGTTGTTTTGTTTTATTTTCACAAAAGCTATTTAAAACATTAAAGTAGACACTTTCTTACTTGCATTTAATATGTATATAAAAATATTTATAGCTTTATATTTCACCATTATGCTTATTATTTATATTCCTAGGAAGTCAAGTACAAATTTTGATTGTCTCGGTATGGTGCGTGTCATGTCAAACTAATTTCCATAGCGTTAAAGCTGTTTTTAATCAACGCATGTATCTTAATTCCATCTCATATCACACTTATTGAATATGTGCTATGCTGAGATATGGCACCAATGCCACCTGTCAGCATATTTTACTGGCATGCATGAAATTCACACATTTAATCTTACATAAAAAAAACAGTCTAATAATCATTTTTATGCGTGGTGTTAAAACCGATCTGCTTTTGCTCTTGCATTTTTCCTCTTTGACCCTCTCATGAAAAATGAGGTAATTACTGGTTGTTGCTGCAGTCTGCACATATACATGTCAGTTCAGACGCTCCGGGGCTTCGGATGATTTGTGTTCCACAGAGATTACACTGCAAATCGTCCTCTGTCACCTTCCAAAGTAAACAGCTGTTATCCGCACTCAGTCCGGCTCTGGTCCGGCTCCTACAGTATCTGCATTGGCTTTAGTATGTTAGCGATATGTTTTCCTTATCATTATCAATCATAATGGTTTGGTGGATGATCTCCCATCCCTTGCTTGTCCCCTTACATAAAATATGTCCTCTGTGTTAAAAAGGCCCGCTAAAGCTTTTTACTGTTGTGTCATAAAACTGAACCTCACACATTTGAATGATTAAAAATGGCATTTTACATTCTCTGAAGACAGTGTGAGTGACTGTCAGTTTGCCAACATCGTGTGGATGTGCGAATCGTCTCGGGTCATAAAGTCTGTGATATTTTGGCTTGGATTTATGACATTTTTTTTCTTTGTGTTTCATCGGAAATCTTAAATTTGAACACAGAGAAAAGTAATAGCATCGTGGGATTAAAATTGGACCAGATGGTGAAGGCATCAAAAAGTTTAGAAATGCTCTTTCTTAAGCAAATAATAGTGGCATGAAAAAATGAAAATTTGCTGACAATGTGCTCGCCCTCAAGCTATCCAAGATGTAGATGAGTTTGTTTCTTCAGATTTGGAGAAATATAGCATCCCATCACTTGCTCACCAGTGGATCCTCTGCAGTGAATGGGTGCCATCAGAATGAGAGTCCAAACAGCTGATAAAAACATCACAATAATCCACACCACTCCAGTCCATCAATTAATGTCTTGTAAAGCCAAAAGCTGTGTGTTTATGACAAACAAATCCATCATTAAGATGTTTTTAAATTAAAACCATCATTTCTGGCTAAAATGTGAGACTATAATCCGTAATAAAGCTTCCTTCAGTTCCTCCTTTTGTCTCTCACATCAAAATCCACCCACATATTTCTTTAGAGCTGTTTTGGCTTCTAAATGTCTCTCTCGATTCAGACAAGTACACTATTCACTAGAGGAAGCGTTGATAGTACAGGACTGGAAGCAAAGGTATGAAGTTAAAAACGTCTTATTGGTGGATATGTTTCTTACAAACAGCTTTTGGCATCATAATATACTGCGTCAACTGATGGACTGGAGTGGTGTGGATTACTGTGATGTTTTTATCAGCTGTTTGGACTCTCATTCTGACGGCACCCATTCACTGCAGAGCATCCATTGCTGAGCAAGTGATGCAATGCTACATTTCTCCAAATCTCCAGTGAAGAAATATTGGTAAACTATTCATTTAAGAGTGTATTAAATTCACATCATGTGTACTTTTGTAAGTAAAGTTTGCATTTTCCTGATTCTGATTGTGTCCATGCTTTGAAAGCAATAACAGGCCATGCTGGAGACAACTAAATTACTGGACACTTTTTCTCTCCAGCATCTGAGCGTGTTTCTTCTGCACCAGTGGACACGTACAAGTAATAGTAATAGCCAGCACCAGTAATTACCTGAATTACTCCCAGTTGGTCGCTTTACCATGACAACACTCTTGAATAAAGCACTTGAATCTCAGAGGTCTGTTATCAGCTTGTCTGTGTCTAAACATAGAAAGAGCTTCCTCCCTACAGACCCTCTCATGGGCCTCTCACGGTGTTTATGTGGGCCAAACACGCATGTTGTGCTCTGTGGTCACTCTGCGGCTTCTGCTCTTTTTTCGACACTGTAAGTACCAGCCAAATTCCCCACATGTGTTTTAATTCTTCAGATGGGACAACAGCTCCCATTTGCATGTAAACTTTCCCACTGTGAGGCCCAAATCCAATGTATGTTTGTGTTTCAGTATAGAAAGCACACTCGCTATGTTTAGAGATTTGAAAAATGAATGTGTGTAGGCAGAGAAAACAGAGTAGTGAGACTCGGCTCGGAGAAAGTGACTCGTATGTTGTGAATCATGGCTGTGTTTGTAATCTAGTGATTAGGATGACAGAAACTGATATTTTTTTTTTTTGGTACAAGAAAGAAGAGTAAGTACTGGATTTGACAATTCTCTGAACTTTGGTTATCGTTCTGGCAATGTTCTCTCAAAGTTATGAACAAATGTTTTCCAGTAACGGTTAGTTAGGAATGTTAGTTTAAACTTATCTGGTCTTAAATAATGTTCTCAAAACATAAGCACAAAAATGTTATTTATACATCATTCATAGGATGTTTTTCTTCTAAAATTGTTTAGTTGGACGCTCATCTAACATTTTTTAAATGTTACTACTTGTTTCAGAATGTTCAGGGAACATTCAAAAGTAACATTCCCATAATGTTTGCAAAATTCTAAAATAGGACGTTTTAGCATTTTTGTAACAAAGAATGATGAAAAAAATGTTTCTAAAACATGTAAAGAGAACATTTCGAAATAATCTTTTCATAACTTAATGGGAACATTAGCAGAACGTTCTTATGACATACTTTTGGTTGGTTTGGCACATCATGTCTGATGCTTTTAATCTGAATATTTTAAATTAACTATAGTCATTTATTTATTTATTTAGTGTTTGTTTATTTATTCATTTATATTTTTGGTTGCATTGACTGAATACACATCACATTCTTAACATAATTATTATTTTTATTTATTTTTTTTTTGTCATGGAAAAATCTATAACCATTGAATATTTTTGGCTTAATGACATACTGTATGTGGAATTTTTAGTTCCAGTCAGGCTGTTGATAGTTATATATTTAGCACTGTTTGCATCAAGCATCACTAATACTAGGTTATGATTTGTACAGCATTAAACCCTGGTACTAACTCATCCTGCACAGTTTGTGCTATAGACATGAGTCATTGCGGAGGAGAGGCGTGCTGTTACTAAGATTTTGCACTTACTTTTTTCACCTGGTGGAAAAACAGAAAAAACACTCTCACACTGAAGGATGCACCGTATTGAGAAAAATCTAGGGAGCAGAAAACTAAAAGGCTCCCGTGAGTCGCGCCAGTAAGCAAGCACAACTCCAGTGCTGAGTTAGGACATGAAATAAGAGGGAAACAATATTTTCTTTATGCTTCTGAGCATGTAAGGTAATGATTAAACATTAGGCCCCAGAGAATAGCAGTCTATTTCTGTTGCCCACAGGCTGTATTGCCATCTGGCCTGAGCGCTGGCCGGTCCCGGCATGCCAAGAATGTCTGCATAGGCTGCTCTGGGTCACTCCATCATTTTCACTTTACAAGAAACTCACTAAAAACTAGGATACAAAATGAGAAAAGGGCCTATTGTCCGCCAGTATACTCTTATATGCCAATAAACGTATACAGCGGCCCCTAAAAGCTCCATTTAAAAACATTACATTTTATTATACACAAAATATCTGCAAACAAATGAATGCTCAAATAATGTGTCTTGTAAAAGATTTTCTGTGCCATTTTTAATCAGTTGGTGTTTTGGAGGGGTTTTGTTTTTTTAGTGAATGTATGAAGTCAGTGTTTTACATTATATATTCTACCATTCAAAAGTTTGGGGTCAGATATTGTTTTAATATGTTTTAAGGATGCATTAAATCGATCAAAAGTAACCGCTTTATTTCCAACAAATGCTGTTCTTTTGAATCCCGAACATAATGCATCACAGTTTTTACCAAAATATGAAGCAGCACAACTGTTTTCAACATTGATGATAATCAGAAATGTTTCTTGAGCAGCAAATCAGCATATTAGAATGATTTCTGAAGAATCATGTGACACTGAAGACTGAAGTAACGATGCTGAAAATTCAGCTTTGCATCACAGAAATAAATTATATTTTACAGTGTATTCTAATAAAAACGGGTATTTTAAACTGTAATAGTATTTCACAATATTACCATTTTTACTGTATTTGTGATCATATAAATGCAGCCTTGGTGAGCAGAAGAGACTTTTTTGGCGCTTATATACGGCTGTGTGTTTCCGAATGACTATTTGGTCTCTCCAACAATACGATTTCTTATCTTGAAACTATCAAAATTACACATCCGAAGCATTAATCCTACTACCAAACAATGATCTGTGCATGAAAGTCCATCAAGTCAGTGGGCCATGTCTACCCACCGCATGGAAGACCATCTGTGCTTAACCTTCACATTAGAGTATAAACAAAGCGTGAAACTGTATGGAGAGCCTGCAGCAGAGCACCACTACAAGAACAGTTAGGTTCATTTCATGAACTCATGCCAACAATTCTATTATACATAGGCCTGGTTGCACAGGTGACAGATGGTACCGCTGATTAAAAAAGGTCTCGTGTAGTTCAAAGAGTATCTGCTCAAAGCTTCTCAGCCACATGCTGCCAGAAACTATAAACAGTTTATTGTGTGAACGTGCACCACTCGCCGCTGTTTATTACAATGCTGAAGCCCTTAGAAATGCTAACCGTTTGGCAGATTATCAGACTGCTTCGTCATCTGAGAAATAGGCTTTTGTGTTTTGGAGATGAACTGTAACAAATAAGGCATGAATGATGGGTAAGTTGCGTTATCATAACTAAAACCTCCAGGAATGGTTTTGGTCTCCATTAAAGCGCTAAATTATTGATTCACCTATCAGTCGTCACACTCGTTGCAAATAAACATCACTATTTCTGTTTTACGTAAGTGTTTAAAACAAGGTGTGTGGGCATAAGAGGAAACGAGCTGACAACTTATGGTTGGATTTGATTCTGCAGCACTTCCAAATAAACATCTAATGTGAGTTATGAGAACCATCTCTGCGCTTTTGAACTGCGCTAATAAGACAATTGAGTGGAAAATTAGACACAGAGTACAGCATAAACCAATCAAAACTCAAACGTTTGTATTGTTCTCATTTGTAAGCCGCTCTGGATAAAAGCATCTGCTAAATTAATGAATGTAAACAACATTTTGGCATCCTACAGCTGACAGCTTTATGGATGAGATAGAATTAATGTGAGAGGAGTTCCAAAAATGTTTATCATGTTATATTTCTGAATATTGTTGAGTAATAAAATCCAAATCTACAAATGCAGCAAAAAAGTACATGAAACAGTTTTTACTCAGAAATTGGTAGTAAATTTCACAAATAATAACAAAAAAATGACAAGCTACACATTGAATTAAACGTGAAAATTTAGAAAGGTAGAAAAAAACGCAAAGATGATTTTCTTGTAAAAAGTACTAGATGAAATAGAGTCCAGTGAGAAAAACAAAACAAAACTTAAACGTGTTCAGGTATCTTGATTTATGCGGCTAAAAAAAAAAAATAGACCAACAATATTTGTTTTATTTACATTTTCAAAAAATGACTTTGTACAATTATTGTACATTGTACCTTTTGACTGTGCAGATACTAAGAGGTTGAAAATGTTTTAGCAAAGAGCAGGTTCATTAGCTATTTAAAGAAAATAACACAAAGTAAAACAAAAGAAAAAAATTCTGTGTGGAATTAACTCATTATCCAGAACTCCCTTGAACTGTGATTCCTGAACCAAAATATTCTCACTAAACATCCCTGAGAATTTCAAATTGATTACGACCCAACAATTACAGCAGCCAGTCTGTTTTCACTTCATCCTCTTTGCCAAAATGACATACACCTCATAGTTACTATCACCACCCAGTCATCATTTGCACAATATTGGCACACAGCAGCATTCCATCGGCTTGCAGCTGTTGAATTCAATATATTTATCTTAGCCTGCCCAAATATTAAGAATTAGATGACTTTTGTGTCATGATCTTAGATATTACAGGAGCAAAAAATGCAATTCACTCAATTTCACTTTCATGACAGCTCAAATGATTGCATCAGTCAAAGTTACTTCAAAAGCATGATTTAAAATGAACTAGACTGATACATTTATTAACTTTGATGTATAAAACTATATATGACCACATATTTATACTACACAGAAAGTTTGATGTAGGATTTACTTTGAAATGAAATTTCAACATGAAATTTTGTAGAAAGACTGAAATATTTTCTTGTAAAACATACTCCAATAATCCATTTTATTTAACTTTAGCTTAATTTTTAAAGTGTACATATGTTCTTTACAAATTGACATATTAGTGCTAATATTATTAATGATTATATATAGTTTTTTTGTCCAATTAACAATATTTGTTCAGTATTTTAACTGCATTCTGATAATTCAGTAAAAATAAATAAATAAAATCGCTGAATCTGCTCATGCCAACACATTTAGTTTTAGTAACGATAGTTTGCGTGCAAAAACTTTCCAACTCATTGACACCAGTAATCATCTTCCAATCCCCGTTTAAAGGCCACCAGCATTTTGCGGTTCCCAATGTGGCAACAAACAAAATGTTCTTTCAGCACTCACTTGACATCACATAATCCAGCAGCTCAAAAAGAGCTTTAGGTGTCCCCCGAGGAACAAAGCTTAAGCCTTTAATGGAGGCCCGTTACTGCTGGTACCCATGATTCAATGCTTGACGGAGTAATCCTACGAAATGCTCTGTGTGTCATTTGGTGGAAAATAGGTATCGCTACAACTGCGACAGGACAGCTGATTTGCTGGTTGTATTGAATTATATTTTGAAAAAATTGCCTATTGATCTGTTGTAAAAGTTTAAGGCAAAATACTACAGGCAAACCTGTGTTTTTTAACACACTGGTGAGTTTTGAGATGTATTTTGCTTCTAGTGCGAAGAATAGAATAGTCAAAAAGAAAGCACCCAAAATACACATTCAAGTGTTTATTTTATTACATTTTATCTGTTTGCTTCTGAAGTTTTCAATTACAATACATATCTTTAAAGCCTGTAAGTTTACTTTGAAAGCATTTGCATACATTGAAACTTAACAGTTTCACTCATTTCAGTATTCTGAAGGGTTTTACAGAGAATTTATATTTCATTCCAGGGTTTTTTTAGTACAGTTGAGATACTATTGTTGTTTGTATTAATATTTTGAATCAGCTTTTATTTTATATTTTCTGTTATATATCTTATATATTCTATTATTTTTATTTTTTATATGTTATACTGAAGTTTTAGTTAATTTGTTGAGTGTTTGTCATTTCGAGTAGTTTTGGTTTTATTTTTTAATTTCAGTCTTAGTTTGTTATTTTAGTACATAATGTTAAACTAAATAACCAAAAAAAATAATAGATTTTTGTATATATGTGTGTGTGTGTGTGTGTGTGTGTATATATATATATATATATATTTTTTTTTTTTTAGTGCTGTCAAAAAATTAATCGCGATTAATCGCATCCCAAATAAAAGTTTTTGTTTACATAATATATGTGTGTATACTGTGTATATTTATTATGTATATATAAATACAAACACATGCATGTATATATTTAAGAAAAACATGTTATATTTATATATTAAATATATTTTTATATAATATAAATTATATGAATATAAATATAAACTTTTAAATACATGTAAATATTTTCAAAATATATACTGTATGCGTGTGTCTTTATATATACAAAATAAATATATACAGAAGACACACATATATTGTGTAAACAAAAACTTTTATTTTGGATGCGATTAATCGTTTGACAGCCCTAATATTTTTTTTTTTTTTTTTGTATAGTTTCACAGTTTAGTTTTAGTTAATGTAATCACACAATTTTATTCCTAAAACATGTTTGTTTGTTTTTTTTTTCCTGGCTATTTACAGTATTTTCAGTTTAAGTAATTATAAACAAAGGAATCCAAAATGCCTTCTGTGTAAAATCCTTAAACTCTAATATTTCAACTAAATGAAAAGCCTGGCTTTATCCAATGTTCAAATTCTGGAAATGTATGCAAATGAGTGCATAGTTAATTAGATAAAGCCTCATTTGCATATCTAAACATAACATTTCAGAAAACTTTTCAGATTAATCAACTAAGGAAAGTATGTTGATATTTAATAGTTAAACTTGTTACGCTATTCACCTGTGGTGTCCTCCCTTAAGTTTAGACAACATTTTACACTAAACAATTGCAAATATTATATATATATATATATAATATAATATTATATTATATTATATTATAATATATATATATATATATATATATATATAATTTATTTGCTCTCTCTTCAGGTTAGGCAAGACTGACAAGTTGATATCCAGACTTTTTAGTCATTTCCAGAAAGTAGACTTTTTGCTAAAATACTGATTTGAACGCTGAGAAAAGTTAGCCTTACCACCCTCTGCAGGATCTCTTTGCTCTTGTCGTCAGTGCAGAAGTCAGAGAACATGTTCCTGTGCACAAACACCAGGCCGTTGAGGAAGAGCCAGGAGGCCAACCACAGCAGGACGACCAGCAGAGCACTCCTCCGGCACACCTTCACCCCCAGACACCTGAGGGCCCCGCGCAGGGACCGCCGCATCTGTCGGGACCCCCTTCGGCAGGAGCCCTCTGCTTTCCTCTCAAGGATGTGGGAGTCTGTGGCATCTGTGGCGCTGTGGAGGATGTGCGCCTCGCTGCTCTCGCTCGGGGTCGGCGTTTGCGGTTAACCTCCTCCTGACGGCTCCTCGGGGCGCTCCGCTGCTGCACTGCCTCCTGTTACACGGAGCAGATCTCTCTCTCGGTTTCCTCTCCACCTTCCTGCGTTTGTTTTTTGTGAATGAGCGAGGCGAGCGGCGGAGTGTGAAGAACGCCTCAGAGTCGAGGCCGGACTCGCTCTGCCTCATTCACTTACTCTCACGTTGACTCTTTCTCTAGGCTCCAGTGTGTTTTCACTCTGCCTCTGGCTCTCTATTCCCTCTCTCTCGCTCTCTCTCTCTTCATACAACACTCCACCTTTTTTCCTTCTGCCTCCCGCCCCCTTCTTGAGTGCTTTCCTCCTTTGGGTCGCCTTCTTCTCTGTTTCCAAGGCAGCCGGGCCTTTCCTGACGGCGCACACTGCCAGATCCGTCTCTTGTGCCAGACGCGGACCCTCGGATTACTTCACTTGAAAGCTGTTTGCATTCTAAGCACTGCAAACAAAACAAGAGGCCGGCGTGTAGCAGTATTACTGGTTATTTGATTAGGAACGGATTCTCCCACGGTGATAATGGCCACATATTTGATTTGCTGGAGGGCTGAGCTTGCAGTTCTGCCACTAACGGCAGCGGTGGGAATCTCAGCGGTCGTTTTTTTCCTTCGATTACGAGAGTCTGCAGGAGCAGCCGCAGGTGAACAGAATCCCTAATCGCTCGTCTCATAAAAGAAAGTGCTTTCTGGCCAAGAGTGAGAATCGTTCATCTGTTTTATGTGTGTTTCTTTAAACCTCGGCGCGTCGGAGACCAGTGTCTCGGGTTACTTTAATTGCCAATTAGATAGCCTTGTGCACTCTGTGAGGGATTCTGTCTTCAAACGTATTAGTGCTATCAGAAAATCACCGATACTCTTGAGATCTCCTGCGCTTTCTCATAGTCCGTGAAGTGCTGAATGAGCACATTGTTTGCACATGGAGTTGTATTTGTTTTCACCTTGAGGGTCTTGCTTAAGGGCTCGTATGAGGTCATTTGGAAATACAATAGTTAAATGATCGTTTCTTGTTTTTGAATGTTTTTCTTTCATCAGTAAAAAGCGTAATATTGTGAAATATTATTCCAATTTAAAGTAACTCTTTTCTATTTGAAAATATTGTGAAATATAATTGATTGCTGTGATCAAAGCTGTATTTTCAGCATCATTACTCCAGTCTTTAGTGTCACATGATCTTCAGAAATCATTCTAATATGCTGATTTGCTGCTCAAGAAACATTTCTGATTATTATTAATGATAAAACAGTTATGCTCCTTCACATTTTTGTGGAAACCATAACACTTTTTTTTCTTTGCGGGATAGGAAGTTTGGAATAAAAGCATTTATTTACTTTGATTTGATTCAAAGCATTCTTGCTGAATAAAAGCATTTATTTATATATAGTATTGTATGTAAAGGGATAATTATGCTCTGAGAACACAATTTTGGAGTTCACACATAAAGCAAACTGACTTTTTTACACAAAGAAAGTATAATCCTGCCATCTTGTGGTCCTATGACACTGTTACAATTACTTCAGTATAAAGAACAAGGATGTTATTTATGAATTTGAGGGGAAAATCCTGACCCTAAGTATTAAAAATATTAGAAATATATTCTTAGCCTCCTCAGCGATGGACCCTTTTCACATCTCTGGGTTTTTCAGAAGAGAATGTTGTCATAGTTGGGTAAACTATCATATATAGTTGGGTATACATCAAATATTTTTTTGCGTTCTCATTTGCTCAAATAGCAAAAGAAAAACTCATTTGTTTTCACAACTTTTAAAATGAGGAAAAAATAAGAGATTGATAACAGCAGTCAGAAAAGAGAACGTGTCAAATTTACCATCACTCCCACAGTTGCTGTATTAGATGCAAAGGTAATATAATACAAAGTATAGTGTTATAAATGTACACACACACACACACATATATATATATATATATATATATATATTAATGACAACAACAACAACAAAATTGCAGGATTTACGGAGCTGGTGACCAAGGGTCTGTTAGATGTCACTGTCATGTTGTTGACATTACTATCTGTACTTAACTCCTTTCAAGGCTTTTCTAGTGGTGTTTTGAAGCAGCTTCAGCAGCTGAATAATTTCTTCATTATATCAATCTACCATCTATTTCTTTACTCATTTCTGAAGAAATATTTAATTCTTTGTTTCAAGAATGTAGCTCAGTCTGTTATTAGACCTGGGAGGATTACTGATACAGCAACAAATGACAATGAATATAAACTATAAACGCTGAGCTTCTCCACATAGGCTAATACATTTACGGTACACTGCTTTAGTGATTTTGCTTTGGTTTTGTTCATAATTAGTACTAATGTGATGTGATAACCTCTTATTTCAGTTAAATTGAAACCAAAATTGAACAAAAAATGAAAACAGTGCTAGTGGATACTCACGAGGATGAATTTAAAGATGCTACTTTCCAGGAAGGTGTTTTACAGTGCAAACCGTCAAACAGCATCGTTTCTCAGCCATCAAACACCCCCTGGCGGAAGACACAAGTAACAGCCCAGAACACTTTTACCACAGTTTATGGTTTAGGTTTTTATCATGAAGGATATTTTAAACCGCTAAAAAGTTTTAAAATAATTTCTTTCATTTGACATAATACATTTCTATAGGTGTCCTCTTCCATTTTAGTATACAATAGTATCTGTGGACTATTTATGTGATTGTTAGGACTTTGTTAGGATTCAAGTAGCCTATGTTTATTTTTAATATCATAATTCTAATGTTTTTGAAATATGGTTAAAGTGTACTGCTGAATGTACTGACAGGCATTTCAGTGGTGTTTGGTGATGAGTTTTTGGCTCAGGGTCTGCATTTAAAGTCAGACCAGTCTTTCAGCAGACCAGTCAAGTTCTTCCACACTGACTGAATCAATCTTTTCTTTTTGAACCTTGCTTTATAAACAGATGCATTGTCCTGTTAGAATAGAAAAGGGTCTTGTCCTAACTGTTGCTATAAAATTAGAAGCACACAATTCCCTAGAATATCATTATATGCTTTAACATTAAGATGTACTCGTGTAAATTACTAGGGGTGACCCCGAATAATCGAAGATTCGATGCTTCAAGAGGAGGAGCCTGATTCAACTACCAATCTCACAGTCGAGTATTCGCAGAAGTGTTATGATCATGCCATTTTGGCTATATGGGGTGCTCAATGTCTGATTTCAACTGCCGGATTTCTTCCAAAAATCAGTATATATAATATATCCAACCACCTGTGACAGATTTAAGTTACACTTTCCATGATCTGTGAATGACAGAAGAGCAGCAGGGACTTAAATCTTTATCAAGACTCAAGTTGACACAGGCAGAGTGGAAGACTGTATTTTTTTCGATCAAGTAGGGTTCAAAATTTCACAACATTTCAGCCGGTTCTACGATGCTGTGGACATAGGCGTCGAAAAACTCGAGATATTATCTATTCATTATCATATTGGCGAAACAGATCTGGCAAACTATCCAACATGTGTTTGCGCTCTGGAGAAAATGAAACGGTTTATTTTTGTCCAGTGCGAGCTTGCGAATCCTATAACAAAACTTTATGAGATTGCTCGAAGAAAATGAGGGACAACTTTTTAGTGATTCTAAATGGAGTGCTCTTTGTGTACTTCTAGGCTATATATAATCCATTCAGAACTTTTTTTTATAAAACTTTTATTTACCGGCCACATACACGCTGCAAAGTTTCAGGTATGGCATCCATATATTTATGCAGGATTCACACTTGAAAGAGGAATGGACGAGACGGGACAAAAATATAGCCTAAGTGCATTATGTGCATTGAACCTAGAGCACACTTTCTAAATGTAAAGCATCCTCAGTATTTAATTCTGTAACCAGGCCTGGATAAAACTAGCTGTGTTTCAGCAGTTTTCACAGCAGCACCTATTTAGTTTTGTGGCAGTAGGCTATATGTTTCAAAGCCAGAAAAATTAGAGGGATTTTTTCTTTTACACAGAGTAAACATGCACACAGGCTTCATCCAATACTTCTTGCAGCTGTTGATTTCATCTTATGTGTAGATTATTTGGTTTTATTTAATGCAAATCTCCTGTTTCAGCTCTGATCAGTAATAAACAACATGATATGTGGCTGGCTAATGTTAACTATCTATTAATCAAAACATAAAACCTTATATACCTCGTTTGTATCTGCGAGGCGTCCGTTACACATTTTCCCTGTGTGTTAACGTCAGTATTTATGACTGTTGAATGTAATGTATTAAATGACAAGTACACTAAGGCTTATGTTACAGTTATAACTCTTAGGCTGTATAAATGTTATTAAGATAAGATATAACTAAAAGTAAACCTTAGAGTCCATCTAAACACACCAAGCAGTGGCCCAAAGAGACACTTATTAAACAGTGAAATATAATAGTATAAAATCCATCCCTCATCCATACTTAACAATTAAATAAATCTTATGCTGGTTTTAAATCTGCACCAAATTCTGCAGAACATACACTAGGGCCTAGAAGCAGTGGTTACATTCATGCAGACAGAACGGATGTTTTTTGTTACAGTATTACCAAGCCAAAAAAGGCAGATACCATAGAAATACATCCCACCAAAATATGTTAATTAGCTGGCTGCCACAAATTCATTGTAGTTTGAGCTCATCTGATCAAATCTCATCTGATTTCAGAAGTTGGTATTTTGATCCCCTGGATTTGTAGACCATCATTCCACACACCATCGCTACTACTGCTATAACACATCCAGCCACAAAAACAAGGTTCAGGTTCAGGCTTGGGCTGATGGCCTCAGGAAATGAATAAGGGACATTAGCAGTTAAAATCTCATCTTTTGATTTCACAATCTACATAAAAAAACGAGTTAGGGAGTACCTGTAAGTGATGTGCTCCTCCTCAGCCGCAGGGGTCCCTGGGAGACGAAGTGGCTTCCGGTCTGAATGGCAGCTTCTCTTTTGTGAATGTGTGAGGATGGTGCAACTTATATGCCATTGGTGCAGCCCTGAGCACAGCGTGTGTTGGGATTGTTGGCTTGACAGATGATAATGGAGCAGCTGATGAACACCTAGAAAGAGAAAGAGCGATGGTTCAAAGAACACATTCACTATTCCAGTAAAATAGGGCATGCATGTCTATCAATGGAATTTTTTGTCCATCCTTACCTGGTCATATTGTCCAATAAATTTGAAGGCCTCCATACTGAACTTGACATTGGGCTGGTGACTCGTGTATATGTTGACAGTTTCATCAACCCCACATCTGACACACAAATTTCATTAGATTAGTACATTTACAATCACTCTTGCCATTTCCAAACTCCATCAGACTCAGAAGCAGGATTATTATAGTTAACTAAAACCATTAAAACATTTTTTTTTTTACTTAAAATAAAATAATTGTCAACTGAAATAAAATAAAATGTTTTCAAAATTAAACTCATCTCAGCTTGTTGCCAAAGCAACATTTCTCATTTTCATTTAGTTTAAAGGGATAGTTCCCCACCAAAAATGAAGATTCTGTCATCATGTACTCACTCTAATGTCGTTCCATACCTGTAAGTCTTTCGTTCATCTTGGAAACACAAATGAAGATGTTTGTAATGAAATCTGAGAAATGTCTGTCCCTCCATTTCATTAAAAACATCTTCATTTGTGTTAAATGAATTCAGTTATATGATGACAGAATCTTCATTTTGGGGTGAACTATCCATTTAACTTGATGCCCTACAATAAATAAAAACCCAAAACTAAAAAAAAAAAAAAAACTATATAGACATTTTTAAAAAAAAATTAAAAAAAAACAGCTAATAACAAAAACACAAAAATTACTAAAACTTTGGCTAAAATTAAAATGTAAACAGAAAAGGCCTTCAGGATGGCACCGCAAATGGTTGCGTCGATGTGGAGCTTTCTCATTCTTTTGCTGTTTTTGTTTGTTTGTTGTGTATTTAGTCATCTTTTACCAGAGATCAGTTTTACCAGAGACAAACTACTAGCCATAAGGCAACACACACCAGACAAAATTTCTCTGGTTTTTGATTATTCAGACATTTGTTGGATGTTCTAGTCGGAGGAGCAGTGGTTCTATCCAAGCGTGTGCTCAGACGGAAATGAGGGAAGTGTGCTGGTTAAGCTCTGCTAACGCGGCTTCCGAATGGTGCTTCCTAGTATCCATCTAGCGAATCTCCAATCCCTTGCTAACAAAACAGATGAACTTTTTCTTCTCACTCGCTCAAACAAGGGCTTTTAAAAATCTGCTGCATTGTGCTTCACTGAAATCTGTCTGAGTGAAGCCATTCCAGATAACGCACTACATCTGCCAGGCTTCCAGCTGTTCAGAGCGGATCGCAAAAGGTGGTGGAATTTGTTTCTACATAAATGAAAGTTGGTGTTCAGACATAACAACTCTGAAGAAGATGTGCTCTCCTAATTTAGAGGCACCCTTCATAAACTGTAAACCTTTCTACTCACCGTGGGAGTTTTCATCATTCATTCTTATGAATGTTTACATCCCTCCAGATGTGTGTGTGAACGTAAAGCTGCAACAGCTGGCTGAAGAAATGACTGAAATGGAAAAATGCCACCTAGACTCTCTTTTAATCATTCTGGGGGATTTTAATAAAGCAAATCTCACCAGTGAACTGCCAAAATACAGACAGCAGGTTACATGTCCCACCAGAGACAGTAATATATTGAATCACTGTTGCACCACAATAAAGGACGCATATTGTATTATTCTGTCCCACGTGCAGCTTCCGGGGCTCTCAGATCACTGACTTGTTCATCTATAGGCAGAAACTGAAATCAACTAAACCTGTAATAAGGACTTTTTAAAGAATGAAGCAGAGCGGGATTTACAAGCCTGCTTCAGCTGCACTGATTGGAGTGTTTTTGAAGTTGCAACCACTGACCTGGACGAGCTCTACTTTGAAAAGCTGAAAAAGAGTTTTCAGCCAACAACTCGGTGTCAGTCCTAGTCTGAAGACTAGGAAATCTTCAGGCCCAGATGGCGTTATACATATCTGTCTAAAACTCTGTGCTGATCAACTGGCCCCCATCTTCATACAAATCTCTGACAGATCTCTGGAGCAGTGTGAAGTTTCCTGCTGCTTCAAATGCTACACTATCATTTCAGTCCCCCCAAAAAAACAAAATTAACTGGACTTGATGACTACAGACCTGTCGCTCTCATGTCTGTAGTCATGAAATCCTTTGAGAGACTTGTTCTTGGCCTACCTGATGGACATCATTAGACCCTTGCTAGATCCTCTTCAATTTGCCCACAGAGCAAACAGGTCTGTGAATGATGCAGTCAACATGGGACTGCATTACTTTTTGGAACACTTCGACAGACCTGGGACATACGCTGGGATCTTATTTGTGGACTTCAGCTTGGCCTTCAATACCATCATGCGTAATCTTTCAGACAAACTGACCCAGCTCTTCATGCCTTCCCCAGTCTGTCAGTGGATCATCAACTTCTTGACAGAAAGGCAGCATCCACGACCCTCACTATCAGCATTTGTGCCCCTCAGGGATGTGTGCTCTCCCCACCGCTCTTCTCCCTCTACACGAATGACTGCACCTCTAAAGACGCCACTGTCGAGTTCATGAAGTTTGCGGACGACACACAGTCATCGGCCTCATCAAGGACAGAGATGAATCTGCTTACAGACAGGAGGTTAAAGAGCTGGCTGTCTGGTGCAGTCAAAACAACCTGGAGCTGAACACGCTCAAAACAGTGGAGATGATCGTGGACTTCAGGAGGAACCCCCTGCACTCCCCCTCATTCACACTGGGGCATTCACATTGACTCTATTGTGAAGAAGGCCCAGCAGAGTTTGTACTTCCTTCACCAGCTGAGGAAGTTCAATTGGCCACAGGAGCTGCTGAAACAGTTCTACTTGCCATCATCAAATCTGTCTTGTGTTCATCTATAACTGTCTAGTTTGGTTTAACTACCAAATCAGACATCAGAAGACTACAACAGACAGTCAGGATTGTTGAGAGGATTATTGGTGCTCCCTGTCTAACCTCCAAAAACTTTACACCTCCAGAATGAGGAAAAGGGCTCAGAAAATCACGCTGTACCCCTTGCATCCAACCCACTTTCTATTTGAACCGTTGCTCTTTGTCCATTGCTACAGACTACTGAGCACAAAAACAGACAGACATAAGAACATTTTTTTCCCTACCTGAACAATACATAACACAACTCATCACTGTGCAAAACTCAAAACTTTTAATCTGTAAATAGCATGTTTACACATTATATTCTTTCTCTATATTTGTTGATCATATTGTTATTTTTTATTTATTGTCTATTCCCTTTATTATTAGTGTTGCATTTCATTTTATTACCTTAAAATATATTTATGTCTGCACTATATCTGTACTTTCTGCACTGGAAGCTCCTGACACCAAGACAAATTCCTTGTGTGTCTAAACACACTTGGCAATAAAGCTCATTCTGATTCTAATTCTGAAAATACAACAATAAAAACTTATTATATATAAAACTTTAATAGTATCTCCATGATATTACACTTATTCTATATCTTACAATATAAATTTGTTGATTATATGTGATCTTAATCATGAAAGTAATTAATGTCTATTAATGTTTTTTTAATTGTATGTGATGTATAGCAAGAAATAAGAAATGTTCAAATTTAGGCTTATTTTGTATATGTGTATGCTTTGAGTTAGCATGCTAATCAGTTACCCCTCCAAGTTAACCTAGGCTGTTTCTCAATACTAAGAACGCAAAGCACAGACTTTCGTTCTTATGGAGACTGTTCTTGCCAAGCTACCTTGAAAGAACAAACTCGGAAGGACGCGAGGGCACAGAACGTATCTTTGTGAGAACTGAATTACTGTTTAATTTGGACTTTTTATGAGATCAGCTACAGGAAGGTGTACAGATATGTTCAAATCAGGCATTGCAAACAAATTCCCAATGAGGTCTGAGAGCGATTGTGTGTCGCACTACATCGAATGTCTAAAATCTCTGTTGTTGCATTGCAATTTTGCAAGAAATGATACTGGCTTAATTTGGAATATGCACGTGTGTTATTGACTGCACATTAAGCAGACTATTCAAACTCTGTGTTTCCAGTTCCACACATAAACTTGACCAATTTAAATTGACACATCATTGTACAAAATATGACTTGTAGTTGATGTTGAGTTTTTTTTTTCTAGATTCTTACCCATTTGTGATAATGGGATAGGAGATGGGATAATTGGGATTATCATAGGGTGTAGCTTCACAGGACTCAATGAAGACTTCATTGTTTTGCACTATATTGACAGGGACAATTTCCATGTAGATGGTCTGTCCCAGATTATACTCCAGTGGGTAGCTGTTGGGATCTCTTATGTTTCTGAAACTGGCAGACTGATAAAACTCAAACTGATAGCTGAGTGAGCCGAAACCTCTCTCTGTGATGTTGATTGCTGGTCTGTGAGCATCAAACCTTGTGGTGATGCTGCTCTTTTTCTGGTACTTGCACATGACTTCAATTTCGATTTCATTTTTCCTGGTTATGATGTGGTTTGGATTATCGAAGGTAACAATTGTGTTCTTGAAGAGGAGATGTTCATCAGTCTCCTACAAAGAAACAAGTATAAAAGTAGTTTAGATGCAGTAGAAGTTTTTATTATCATTTAGATTTATTAAAACTCAAACTCCTTACTTCCATTTGAGTACCACATCCATCTAGAGAGAAAGTTGTAAACACATGCATGCTATTGGAAGAAACTGGACAGGAAGCATTGTTGTTCAGCCGCAAGTGATCTCCACGAATATCTGAAATAGTGGCTCTTTCTATTGACACTGACATTGTATCCTTAGTGCAAGTCACTTGTGCTCTTGGACCTTGAAGACATAAAGAACAATTATAAAAACTTAGATGTATAAACTTCCTTTTTTTCCAAGGACACTACGGGAGTATTAAAGAATTCAAACAGCAAATCTAATGTCAGGATGAATTTCAGTAAACACTGTAAATTACCTTCAGCCTTCACCACAACAATAACACACCTCATCTCAGATTGATAGTTCCGAGACCTAAAATATTCAGAAAAATAATTACTGTAGCTTCATTTGTCATTTCATTTGTTCATTTGTCAAAATGTTGGCCATGATTCTCTGACGTTGGTGTCCAGTTGATCACGTTCTTCCCAGTAGTGGTGGTCTCCTTTGCGCTATTCAAAGGTCCACTAAAGACCACATCAGTGATGCTGTACAATCGGATGGAGCAGCGATTTCATTAAAAATATCATAATTTGTGTTCCAAAGATGAACAAAGGTTTTTCAGGTTTGGAACGACATGAGGTTGAGTAATTAATGACTACATTTAAATTTTTGGGAAACTTCCAGGCAAGTGTGTTGGAGCTAAACTCTACAGGACAATGGTCTTCAAGACATTTCCATCATACCTTGAGAAGGTTGCAGTAGCCTTTTCTCTAAACTCCAGCTCTTGATTGACACGAGCCTGTAGATGTTCTCCGTGATGAGGTGTTGGGTGGAGGAACCGAGGTAGATATTCACCCTCGGTGCAAGATGGTGCAGGAGCCTCCACTAAAACCAAGACATTATATAAAGGTTGTGGCAGAACATAATTAAAAGACTGATTTCAGCACTGAGTGGTACCTTCTAGGGAAAACTGGAGAGGTATTTTGCTCAATGGTGGATTGGAGTATGCATTAACAAAGGAGTATCTGACCGCCGCGGCCATGGCAGTGTAGTTTAGAGTTATGATCTGGGTGGGATAGTCCTCCATGACCAGCGCAAATGCATAAACACCTCTTGAAGCATTGGCATATGATAGAGTACAGGTGCTCTAGAAAGAAGAAAGAAATGAACTGAGAAAGAAACTAATCTTGGTACATTCAGCAAAAACCAAGTCAGCTTAGAACATGTGGAAGAATGAAAGGGAACATTTCTTATGTTTGTATAATGTCCAGTTAAGGGTATATTTCACTGTTGGGTCAAAGTTTGCATACTTGTAACTCAATAAGTATTAAAGCTCTTAATGGCCATTTTGATCTTAAAACACTTTGCTTTGCTCAAACACATTTTCAGTGATCAAAAGCCAAATGTGGGTCACTTTGCAAACAGATGATACTCAATTTCTTTTAAAAAGGAATGTCTGAAGAACAAATAATGTTGAAACTAGAAATGTAGCTTGTTTCTCTTTATCAAAACAATTGAAAGTTCCACAAATATTCATTTTTTCTTTTATTCTCAAGAAGTACTGAAGATATCTCAATATGATTTTAGATTCTGGTGTATAATAAACTAAAACAAAAACAAAAAAATGAGTTTTTGGCTCAAGGTCTGCATTTACAGTCACACCAAAGGTGTTCAACTGGGATTAGGACTTGGTTTTATGCAGACCAGTCAAGTTCTTCCACACTGACTGAATCAATCATTTTCTTTTTGAACCTTGTCTTATACACAGAGGCATTGTCATGTTAGAATAGAAAAAGGTCCTGTAAAAAACTGTTGCTATAATATTAGAAGCACACAGTTTCCTAGAATATCATTATATGCTTTAACATTAAGATTTGTACTCATAGAAATTACTAAAGTAGTCAAACCTGTTCATTAGAAGGGGCGACCCAATACTTTTGGCAATATAGTGTATATGTGTGTGTGTGTGTGTATGTATATATATATATATATATATATATATATATATATATACACAGTACTGTGCAAAAGTCTTAGGCCACAAGTATTTTCACCACCAAAAAAATGGTTTTAAGTCAGTTATTTCTATATTTTGCTGTAGTGTGTCAGCAGGAAATATCAATTTACATTTCCAAACATTATTTTTGCCATTAATTGTAATAATCCAGTGAGATTTTTGTTTGCACAAGGAGTCTGACAACAGCCAGTTGACATGAATGACATGAAGAAACAGAACAAACTGAGACAGACTAAATCCAGAAGAACTGTAGCAACGTCTCCAAGATGCTTCAAGAAACCTACCTGCAAAGCTACAGTACTGTGAAAGGTTTTAGGCACTTGGGTAAAAATGCTGTAAAGTGAGGATACTTTCAGAAATAATGCCATAAATAGATTTTATTTATCAATTAACTTCTATTAACTAAATTAAATCAACATTTGGTGTGAGCACACTATGCATTTAAAACAGCTTTTGCCCCATGTGCACTTGCGCATAGTTTTTCAGGTAGCTTTGCAGGTAGGTCTCTTGAAGCATCTTGGAAACATTGCCACAGTTCTTCTGGATTTAGTCTGTCTCAGTTTGTTCTGTTTCTTCATGTCATTCCAGACAGACTGGATGATGGTGAGATCAGATCTCTGTGTGGACCACTGGCTGTTGTCAGACTCCTTGTGCAAACAAAAATCTCACTGGATTATTACAATTAATGGCAAAAATAATGTTTGTAAATGTAAACTGTTATTTCCTACTGACACACTACAGCAAAATATAGAAATAACTGACTTAAAACCATGTTTTGTTGGTGAAAATACTAGTGGCCTAAGACTTTTGCACAGTAGTGTATATATAAACATTAATTGAAGAAATACATGTTAATGGTTATAAATAAGGGTCTCACCCTATAGGATCCATCAGGGTTCTTTCTCGGGCTGAAGGTCATTGATCCTCCATAGAAGTGTGAGGCTGAGGCTGTGGATGCCAGCAGCAGCAGAGCTGAGAGCAGAGCAGACACAGACATGATGATGCTCATGAATGAGATCTGACCCCTGATCACCGCGCTTCTGATGGAGGAGGTCATCTAAAAAAAAAAACCTTCACAGAAGGATAAGTGACTGTCCTTAGGCTAGCAATGTGACAGGAATGTCTTTTTTTTCTGTTTTTGTCAAAATAAGAAACTGATATTATAAATTAGTACAGTAGCTCATGTTTATATTATGAAGTACTTAATAAATCAATTTAGATATACAGTATATATGTTTATCACAATGTAAACATTTAATTTTATCTGTGCCATGTTTCAAAATGCTTATTCAGTCATCATTATTTTATGCATTTTTTCATAAATGCCAAATAAATTTAATTATGCCATAAACTATTATTTATAAGTAATGCTGAAATTATAAATAAATAGAAATTGAATAAAATATCCTATATATATATGTATATATTAGAATAACTGACTGAACAAATAAAAATGTTCATGATTGTAAATGTAAATCACTGTTCATGATTTACAAAAATGAAAAGTCGTTTTGACATATAATGCATGTATCGTGAAATCCTGGAGTCTTGCTTCATGACTGGACACTGGCTATCTTGTTTGTGATTAGCAAGCATAGAGATAAAAAAAATAATAATAATAATAAAATGACAATAACAATAAACAAGGACATTTACATCACACTTAAAGCTGTTTAAAATGTGAATGCATCTTCCAGTCCTGCTGCATTATATTGCCTTTTTTTTCAAACACCAGGAATATTTCCTTTCTCAGGGCTGCAGGTGTTGTACTGCATGAATGCAAGATTGTTCTCATGATTAATTTTTATTGTTCAACATGAATGTTTAAATGCATTTCACTCACCACTATGTAAACTTTTGTTTTGCCTCTGGAGAAAAAAAATCCTTGTAACAGGTTTACTGAGGCTTTTGTTTTGGGATTTTTTTTTTTTTTTTTGCTTTGTTTTTGTATTTTTGCTTTGGTAAATGTCCTAGTGTCATGGCTTTGTTGTTCAAGACATTGTACAAGAGGTCAAAGTGCGGAAGGTTAATATGGTCCAGTTAACCCTTGCTGGTTGACCATTCATAACTAAATACTCTAACTGCAAAAAACAACTTCACAATTAAGTTAACGCAAATGCTTATTGTATGCATACAGCTGAGCACAGAGCCTTTCAAACTGTACTTTGATAGTGTGCACAAACACAGGTGCTCGACACATGCACACAATAAAAGGTTCGTCCTAGTCCAGTGCCTGCGCTATTTCTCTCCAGAAGTAATGAGTGCAGTTCTTTCAGCAGTTATTATGTGTGTCCTGTATTTCGGTCAACTGAACTAGTGATGCCAATCATTCTTAAATGTTTCACTATTTTGAGTCGATTGTTTATTTTCTGTCAAAGAGGGCCAATCAGGTTTGCAAAATGATTGGAATCAGTTTACATCCTTTTGGACCACTCTATCACCAAATCATCTGAAGCAGTTTCTAAAACAAACAGTTGTAAAAATATAAAGGAATTTTAGCTCTGGTTAAGCTTTTATTATGAATTTTTAGCTTAGGGAATTCAAATATTAAAATTAGGGTTGATTTGATATGATTAATTGATATTAATCAAAACGTCCGATTTATACTTCATTAACAATCGTCCCGCGATTTGTTATATCAGTATATCTGTAATGATTTGTTATCTTATTCGGGGCCAACGAAAAGAACAAACCAAAATAGTACTTTATGTAAATTTATAAGCCTAGGCAACGGGGTCTGGGCACATTGTTTGATCTGAAAATTACACAACAGAAAACAGATTTCTTTTGATGAAAGAAACGGGAGTTTATTGCTATTCTATGATACAATACTAACAAAACACACATACACACACATAGGTACGTTCTGGCAAGATGAAAGTTAAAGTCTAGCCCTTGTGGCTATTTCGTGAACTCCGCCTAAGGAAGTTACGCAAGCAGAGAACTTTTCTATCTTTGCTTTTAAAGATTAATTCAACCCAGGTTCAGCAAACTTTGGAGAAAGAATTGTTTGTACTTGCTTTAAGTTGGAGATTCTTTTCCTAGTTTGAGGGAACTCCGTGGATGGCTCGTGGCGTGACGTCGTTCTGGGAAGGCCCTCCTGTGAGAGGCTGTTTTCCGGTTGACGCGAGAATGGCGCGCTTCAAAGTTCTTTTCTGAGTTCTTTAGTCAGCTTCAGGCTTTGAAGTGGTTCTTCAGAAATTGACTAAGTATTGGTTCAACGCTCTGCCAGATGTTATCGGCGGTGAGCGCTTTTGGAGCGCCTCAATGAGACCAAGTCAAAGTTTTCAAGCAGCGCGCGTAAGCAGAGCAAGCAAGCAAAAAGTCTTGGTGTCATAGGGATTTAACCGGATGCATTCCGTCCAACCCCTAGGGGCTTCTACCAATCGCATGGTTCCTGTAGGGCGGAGCTCCGCCCCGCACGGCCTCTTTCGTGCATGTATTATCTGCTAATAAAATGTGTCACATGGAGGAAAATATCCTAGCAGATTTCTATAAAGTGTTATAATCATTCCTTATGATGCTAAAGGTTAATTTTCATTCACACCAACTTATTGCTTATTTAATGAGCTTTCATTAAAAATCAAACAGCATATATCTGGCATTCCCCAAAGTACATATCTCAATTTTATATACTTCATGGCTAAGGCATAGTTTAAACGATCCTAAATTCTAAATAATCACACTAAGTATGTGAAGCTAAACAATAGTGATCGGGAAAATTAGACACCAAAAGATTACAAAATGATATCACAGATTCCAATAACACAGCAAGCTTATAAACGACAACTCGAATACACAATACAACTTGAATATAAAATACAACTTGAATACATATATATTGTTTCGAGTATATTGCTTTAATAGCAGCAGTAATTACTCATTTGTCCTTTTGGCAAAGTCAATAAAAGTTTGGGTGTTCTTTGCCCAAGAAGGGAGAAAGAGCGCATTCCTTTGGAAAGGGGAGAACGAAAAGGAAAGGTCTTTAGGTCATGGGGAGGTCCGTGGTGTAGGTTTGTTGAGCATCTGGTCAATGTATATCTGTCTTTTCTTGTTGATACCATCATTGAATTATGGTTAAAAGCAGTCAGGGGATTCAGGGAGAGTCCTTGCTGGAGCATTGGCAGATCCAACGTGCTTTGTACTGTCTGTTTATTTGACTTTATTTATGGTAAACGGGTCAGGAACGACATGGACGGTTCCATTCTTTAAAGACATCCAGATGTTCTTCTCAAATTTCTCCTGAGATAAGGAGTTTAGGGCAGGAAATCGGGCGCGGTGGTGGTAAGTCGTTAATTTTATAATCACAACGATGGAAGGAAGATTCCGTCGATTCTGCTAAGGAATGTGTTGTCCTGTTAAGGCCTGGGTGTGTGTGACGAACTTTTTGGCTCTAAAGTTCTACACAGTTGACAGTAGTATTGACTTCCACAGTATTTTTTTCCATACGATGGAAGCCAATGGCTACCGTCAACTGTTTGGTTACCAACGTTCTCCAAAATATCTTTTGTGTTTAACAGAAAAAAGAAACTCATACAAATTTGAAACAACTTGAGGCTGAGTAAATGATGACAGAATATTTGATGGCATTTTTGGGATAACTATCCCTTTAAGAACACAGAGAATAAACAGCACTGGATGTGGATATTCACCTACAAACAAAAAGCTTATTTTTGAGAGGTAATGTAATGTGAATAAACAGACATTCACACTGAATGTTTCCATTGTGAATATGCACTAGATGGATGTCTTTGACCACCGTTTAGTTGCTTTTTACCATTTTTGAGTTTCAACATGTTAAAAATATGTCTACACTGTAAAAAGTGATAACAGGTTTCCTCAATTTTTTTAAAGTTAAGTCAACTTATCACTTTTTAGAGTGTAGAGACGCCTTTGTTCCGCTCAGGTGTAACGTTGTTCTCACTGAATGTTTAGCCAAGTTGCTCAATAGTTATGTTAGACATAGTAAATGAATTGGTCATGAATGTTAGACGTAGTAAAGGAAATTAAAACTTCTCTCAGAATTTTTAACAAGAGTATATAGTAAAAAATTATTTTTTTATTGTTTTGTTTGTTTGTTTTTTACACAAAAAGGCCCTCTTTGCACCTCTGTCTATTAGTTTTATGTTTTGTATGATGTTCTTTAAGTGAAAGTTGACAGACATATATGAAAAAGTAAATCTATATGTGACCCTGGAGCACAAAACCAGTCTTAAGTGTCAATTTTTCAAAATTGAGATTTATACATCATCTGAAAGCTGAATAAATAAGCTTTCCATTGATGTATGGTTTGTTCTTCCTCATATCTGTGAAGGAATCTTGGCCTATTTCTGGCAGAACAAGTATGAGTTGCTCTTCAGGTTATGGCACACAGTGCCAACTGGTGATACAGGTGGTCACCTAAGGCTCCGCACTCCATGGAGGGCCCTGCAGGCATCTCTGTAGTTAAGTTTTTTTTACTCAAGTACTGAAGCGCGAGTGTGCATGCAAGACTGCTGATGCACTTGCAACGCACAGACCCAGCATGTTCTCCCTCCCAACTCATCACATATTGACGCTTGGTCAAGACCTCTTGGCGTCGCGTTTTGATGCGCAAGGTACCCATTTAACATCACTTTTAGATGTGCAGGGTCCTCCATTGTTTTCAGTTGTTTGTCTTAATTTAATGGTTTGCATGCATTTGTACAAAATTAGAAATAATTTTATATAAATTTATACTTTCAATGGAGCACCTAACCCCACCCCAACCCTAAACCTACCCATTTCTGAACAATATAAAACACGTAGCTGGCAAATATAAGTGCAGTCACAGATATTTATTGCAAAAACTGACCATAAACAAGCAGTATAAAAGCATTACAAACAAGTCGTGTTGCATTCCAAGTCTTCTGAAGACATGCGATATCTTTACGCGAAGAAGAGAGTAGAACGTAAGGTTTTAATTGCTGAAAATGATCCCGCTCCATTAACGCGCTCACATCTAATTTTTTTTTTTTTTTTTTAGATTTAAAAAAAAAAAAATATTAGAAATTACAACAAAACAGAAACATATACAATTCTAACAAGACATCCAAATAATAATAAAATAATGATAATTTAAAAAAAAGAAAAACTAAAATAAATTCAGGTTTACAATTTACATTTCAGATATAATATCCAAAGCAATTTAACAACAATACGGAGAAAAATACAACCAAAATGTCAGTATTCCAAAAGACAGCATATATTACGTGCATAGACAGCAAATTCACTTTGCAATTAAGTTTAACTCTTTAGCAAATACAATTGTATCCTTTCATTTTTTACTATTAATACATTGAAGAGAATCCATATATGAATGAAACTCAACCATAAAAACCTTTAAACAAGGTTTAGAGTTATTCCTTTTATGAATATGAAATTTGCCAAATAAAATCATAAGATTCAACATAAAGTCAACAGATACACTTTTTGATTCAAAATATATTAAAACATCTTTAGAGGTCAAATCACAACTATAACCAGTTTTTTCTTGGACAAACAAGGATAAGTCTCCCCAAAAATTCTTTGAATGGGAACATTCATAAAAAAAGATGTACCAATATTTCTGGATGATCTAAACAAAATGAGCAGTTTTCATCAATCTCCATAAATTTTGACAAAGTATAATTACTAACATAAATATTATGAAGTATTTTAAATGTAATTCCCTAAGTTTATTAGATATACAAAATTCGAAAAGGGAGCAACCAAGCTTTTTTTCCACATAATATCTGTGAAACAAACACTCCAGAAAAAAATCCCTCTAGGCTTTAGGACTCTATTTTTTTTAATATATATATATATATATATATATATATATATATATATAAAATAATAGTCTAATAAGTTTATTTGTACACTTTTTATTATGAATATATACTCCATTTAAATAAAGTGCAGGTTCAGTTCTATGAATATTACATTACAACATATGACTTCTCATCAACATCAGTAAGCCTGTGGGAATGGCTTTCATTACAGAATTATATTCTTTAATAGGAAATGACCATTTAATCGTGAAACACGCTCACATCTCGTTCAAAAAGATACTCCTATAGCATGACGCAATGGGTCACGAGACACGCTGACGTAAGGCTTCTTCTGGCAGCATTTTTTGAATTTGCGCACAGACTGCACACAGGATCTGAGCTTTAAGGCAGATGGAGACAGCAATCACGTCTATTCCTCTCTCAAATCAATTATTCTGCCTCGAAGACTTGGAATATTAATACTTTTTGAATAAATTATGACTGTAGTTGTATCTGCCTGTTATATCTTGTGTTTTATTGACAAATGGTAGGTTTAGGGGCAGGGGTTGGGTTACGTGCTCATAGATGTGTAAATAGTGTATAATAAATAAAACTGCTGTTACTACTTACATTGAAAAATCACACCCCAACATGTATGCAATAATGGCGATATTACCCAATAACAATAAAATCCCCAGTGCCTTTCACGTCTGCATATTGACGCCAAGGGTTTCTTACTTAAAGCAATTGAGGACCCTGCACATTGAAAAATGACACTAAAGGGGTACCCTGTGCATCAAAAATTGATGCCAAAGGGTCCTGACCAAGCGTCAATATGTGACGAGTTGTGAGTGAGAGCGTGTTGACAGACCCCATTAAACATGAAATAATTCACAACAACAGTGAGAAAAAAAATTACCCACAATATTTCATAAAAAGAATAGCTCTGTATAATTCATACATGACAAACTGCTAAAAAATAATAAATACAAAAACAGCAGTATAGATAAAAGCAGAAAAGATTAGAAACATGCACTGTACCACCACACTCTAATTTGCATAACACCAAAAAATGTCCCATTTTAGTGATGTCCTCACCATTTATTAATGTTTAATTGCTTATTAGGCATTTTACATCGCAGAAAAGGTGTAGTCTTGGCTTGTCACAGTATTTCCGCTTTTATATGTAAAGTTACTACCTGTCACTAGGAGGAGTATGGTGCTGGGGGCTTTAGTATACCAGCAATGTAATGATAGAAGTCGTCAGATTGTTTGGCGCTAGCAGCATGTCTCATGGTGTCCTGGTGCTACTCTTGGAGTCCTTACTGAGAATCTAAAGGATTTTCTGCCCAGTTAATGTAAGACGCTGTTTTCCCTTTTATGTTTGATGTATGGTTGCTTATTGCCTGTGTACTTATGATCTGATGTCAAATTTGGTGTGGTTATTTGTAGAAGGACTCTTAAGTAGTGATGGCGAAGTGAAGCGTTCTGAACCAGCAAAGCTTTCAACACAATTGTATTGGAAACAGGTTCATTACTCGAAGCTTCTCAAAACAATTTATGCTGAGGCCATCTAGTGGTCATAAAAATGCCTAACAATTTCCAAAGTGTTTTGTTCCATTACAGCCGCTTCACATCTGGTTCTACAACTGATTCTTTGTTTTATTATATTTTATATATATAATGGTCTTTGCCAAAGTCATTTATTTGTGTCAGTGTAGCCTACTGGCACTAAAATAAGTCAAATAAGTAAAACATAAATTCATAAATTAAATCTATGATCTGTTTATTTAAACTCTGCCTCAGTCCTTAGAATGTTATTTCATGGCCAAAGTTCATTTTTGAGCTCAATATATAAAGTTTGATTAAAAAATATATAAATAAAAATAATTATGAAAACACCATAGGGTGTTCTTCACATCTGATTTTTGTGTGTCTATGTGTGAATGCATACTTTGTGTCTATACTGTATATGACTTGTTTATGGAATTATACATTCCGTTTTGCATCTATTATTTGTCTTATTGAGTGTTTGAATTTACATAGATCCTATTTATATCTTTACCGGTGGTTCCCTCCCTTATATTATTTATGTGGCAGGTAGTTTGGGTTTAAAATTCCAGGTGATTTGTTACAAAGGTGCTGTCAAAAATAAAGTTCCCAATATTCTAATCTCTAATCTAATCTATGGTAATATGGATTTAACTGATTTGGATATTGCCTCACAGAATAATCTCTTACAACATCATAAGTCTGGGTCCTATTTTTAATCAATGTATTTCTAATCTAGTCTAAATGAAATGAAATGGCATCCAAGTGGTATATTTCTGGAGCTGAAAAAGGAAGAGGAGAAAAGGAGAGGACGAAAAGCAAGCTCAAAGTAAAGGTATGTTCTGCTATACATATTACATTATGTATTACTGTAGTATTAGGACTTGTTCCACTAATGGAAACATTAAAATTTAAGCTCTGTCATTGGCAGAGGAAGTGGGCTCATTCCGCGTTTCCATTTGCTCTGTCGTGTGGTACGATATTCTTTACTCTGTACATTATGTAAGCAAGCTTATGCAGTCACCTGATATGCAGTTAGGCATAGCTGTTGATCTGCTTAAAAAGGTACACTCACTGACTACAGAGTCAATGGTTTTCTCAAGCAACAGCCAAAGACATCTGTGATGCCATGAATGTGGAAGCCAGACTAAAGCAGAAAAGGCTGAGGAACACTTCACCTATGAGGCTCATAATGAACCATTCGTGGATGCATTAAAGGAGTTAGAAGTCACTTTCTTTTACACAGTTGTATATGCTGTCCAATCTTCTGTTGAAGAAAGGTTTGTCAGTCTCAGTGAAGTGAGAGACAAGTTCAGTGTGCTCCTCAGCTTCGAGAATCTGACATTCAGTGAATTGGGAGCTCAGTGTGAGACACTTAGTAAAGCTCTATCAACAAACAAAGATGCTGACATCAGCGGCAGGGAACTTGGTCTTAAGTTGACAAACTTGCCACAACTGCCATCAACCAATATGACCCTGCTAAGCCTCCTGTCATTTATTCAGTCTCTGGAAAGCTCTTCGAATTGAATTGACCTTACCTGTTACTGTAGCCAGTGCAGAAAGAATCTAATCAAAACATACCTAAAATCCACAAAGGCCCAAGAGCGTTTATTGGGACTTGCTGTTCTGAGTATCAACCGTGAAATATGCGAGACTGTATCATAGGATGAGGTGATAGATGATTTTGCAGCAAAGAAGTCACGCAAAGTAAAAATCTAAGCAACATTTTTTAAAAAACAACATTTGAGATCGGTGTGCGGTTTTGTTGCACATCAAGGATTTTTTTTCAGTAAATGTGTTTCCATCATCGTTTATGAGCATCTTGGCATTGTCTTCCAGTGTTTTTTTAATCCATATCCCTAACTTTGCACTAAAAACAGGTGGATGGAGGAACATAGCTGTATCCTGCATCCCAATGTGCATTCTATCCATCCTAAATAGTATGTGGGATTGTGTCCCAAATAGGGTTGCAAAGGGGAAACTTTCCATGGGAACGTCGTCTGGGGAACTTTGGAAATATTCCAAATTTGAAACTTACCAGGAATTTATGGGAATTTACGGAAATTTTTGGGAATTTATGGGAATTAATTGGAAATTTGGGGAAATTTATAAAACTGTATCATATACAAACATAAATAAATGTTTTGATTTGATTGATCATAGGCTCACATGCATGCAAACTAATACAAATTTAAAAAAAAAAAATTGGGGGGGGGGAATGCTTTTTTCAAGATTTATTGATGAATAACCTTTTGAACAGTGTTTATTCAAAATAGATATATTTTCTAACAATATAAGTCTTTGCTACTATTTATTAATTTAACACATCCTTGAATAAAAGTATTAATTTGTTTCAAAAAAGAGAAAAGATACTGACCCCAAACTTTTGAATGGTAGTGTATTGTTAAAAAAAGGATTTCTATTCTTTTTTACTCTTTATTCATCAAAGAACACTGAAAAAAAGAATCACAGGTAATAAAAACAAATATATACTAAGCAGCACAACTGTTTCCAAAATTGATAAATCAGCATATTAGAATGATTTCTGAAGAATCATGTGACACTGAAGACTGGAGTAATGATGTTCAAAATTCAGCTTTGATCACAGAAATAAATTATATTTTATAGTATATTACAACAGAAAACCATTATTTTAAATTGTACCGGCAATATTGCACAATATTTTTTTCTGTATTTTTGATCAAATAAATGAAGGCTTGAGCAAAAGATATGCAATGTTTAAAAAAATTAAAAAGTTTTCTTTCTTTCATTTATTTATATAACTAATTTGCCCAAAGTGCTTTACAAAATAGACAATACCACCTCAACATAATGATAGTAGAAATGTTAAAACTAATTCATTCATAAACCATCATCCATTTTAAAATGCCACGGAAAGTAAATGTTTTTTTTTTTATGTGTCCAAACATTTGACCAGTACTGTACTTCTGTATGATAACAGAAAACTGGCTTGCAGAAAGAGCATCACAGCTTGAGCTAGCTAGCAAATACCTCATAAATTGTCTAGCTACTGTATAAACACTTTTTGGTATTTACTAGTTAAACTTGAATCCCATAGATCAAAAATATTTAGATGTGGTCTTTGGGCTCAAATGCAGCAAGTGCAGCTTCAGAGAAAATAGAGGGAATCCCCCTCTTAGGTGACTAGAGGGGATTGTTGTGTGGGGGAGGGTCATTTTTAGACTTTTGTTTTATTATTATCTCACCTAAATGTTTGTTCGGTCAGTGTATTTGTTTTTACAATGGTATAGCCTAATTTAGTTGGACAGTATATTAGGCACAGCACAAGGAAGTTTTAAACTTTTTTTTTTTTTTTGTAATATTCATGTAATTTACATGAATACTTACCAAGATGGACATTTTGATATTATGTGTGCAGGATTTAAGAAATGATCTGTGCATGTTATGGAGGAAAGCACAGTGAATGTAGGGGGTGTGGCCTCAATAGCCCTGCAGTAAACATGTGATTGAGCAATGTGTAGGGTAGAATTTAACTAAAATTGCATTAAATCTGGTTGTTTTAACCAAGATTATGCTGCAAGATTTTGTTCTCAACTACATTTAAGTTCCCAGTTCCAGCAATTTTGCAAATTTCCAGTTTATTCCCATTAATTCCCGTTAATTCCCATATATTCCTGTTAATTCCCATGGAAAGTTTCCAGTCTTGAAAATTCCCAGAATTTTGCAACCCTAGTCCCAAAGCATAATATGTTGAGAAGTGTATGGCAAAAGTCCCTGGACGGTCTACTATTTTGAGTAGATTTTTGAAGTGTGGATCCGTGCACACTCTAATGGCTAATATTGCCCTCAATCCATTGCCCTTGGGAGAAAGATTCAGTTCAGAACTACAAATAAATAAATAAAAATGTAAAAAAATAAAAAAATAAATAAAATAAAATAAAGACGTGATGTTACATTTAACATGATAGTGTATTTTTCCCGTGCAACAATAATTAAATATCTGATAACTCAATAAGTGCAATTCACTTTTATTCCTCAAGGTGGCAGTGTTTGACACACAATGATAATGTGAAGTCTCACTCATAATTACCACAAGACTTAAAAGAATATCATTAACAAAACTTGAAATGGCTTGAATGGCTTTCCTGCAAAGCAATGGACCCTTCACAAAGACCCGCCCCCCTTAGTTACTGTCTGTTATTATGTCCTACAAGCCATGGTGCTCTCAAGCCACACATCATGTTATTACGCAGTGAAAACTACATCGTGGAGCAAAGACAAAACTGACGATGCGCCGGCATACAAGACAGAGAAGGTTTCTTTTGGTATGAAACAAAGTCTTATCCTTAAAATTTTGTCATTTTTTAAGACATTCAAACAGTAAATACCATTTTGTGGCTCTTTAATATGCCGTGACAGATCACTGTAGCGCCTCAGTTCAAGCAGCATGTGAACCAATCATATTTTCATATGTACTTAAAATAAACATGAATGAAAATCAGAAGATGTTTTATTTAAACTGTGGAAAGACATCAGTATGCACCATTTTTGAAGTTTAAGTCCACTGAAATTAATCTGCTCTCCCGTATGATTTGTTTGTCGGACAAAATTGACAATCAAACTCCCTGCGAAGGGGCAATTACTGTACGCAATCAAATGTAAGTGTCACTAGCCATGATTACATGGACACTTTCTGTTTCAGTCATTCTGACTGATGAATCTGTATATACATTCATGAAACATGAGCAGAATGAATTTTTCTTCCATAAAGCTGTTCCAATTCGTGAAACTGTTCGTATTTTCAAAATGTTAGTTGGTTCGAAAGAAATGAACACCTGCTCCCTACAATGTGTAAATTGTGCATAAAACATCCAAAACTTTTGTGTTCACTTAGGTAAACTGATGACATTGCATTTTGATAACAACATTATTTACCATATAATAAAAAAAAAATAATTATTAACAATTAACAAATTAATTATGACCTTGGACCACAAAACCAGTCATAAGTAGCACGGGTATTGTATTAAAGGCTCCTGCAAGAGGGACTTTTAATTTGAAACTGTAGTCGTAGTAGTATTACGGAAGAGGGCAGCGTAGTTCATTGAGCTGCCGTTATTTGCTGTGTTCGTGTGATCTGTTCGAGCCACTGACTGAAAGGATGATTATTCGAGTTTGTTCGTGGTGATTGCTGCAGATTTAACATCAAGGTGTTAGTCACTGACCGCAAAATTATCTACACCTTATACACCATCTAAAGCTGATCACCTGTCTCCTCATTATTGGTGCTGACCGGCACCCATCAATTACCCAATCAGAACCTAACAGTCAAAAAGTCTCTCCAACAGGTATATTTGTAGCAATAGCCAAAAATACATTGTATGTGTCAAAATTATCGAATTTTCTTTTATGCCAAAAAATCATTAGAATATTAAGTAAAGATCATGTTCCATGAAGAGATTTTGTAAATTTCCTACTGTAAATATATCAAAACTCCAGATTTTCAAATAGTTGTATCTCGGCCAAATATTGTCCTATACTAACAAACCATACATCAATGGAAAGCTTATTTTTCTGGTTTTGTCAAAAAAAAAAAAAAAAAAACCTAGACAGCGGAGTACATAGTATAAAATAAATAAGTGTATAGTATTTGGGACACAACATTAGTATGTCTTGCTATCGTGGCATGTCTCTCTGTTTATGATGGTATGTTATCACAATGGATCACAGTGATCCAGGTACACACTTTTTTCAGATTTCCAAATCTGGATTACTAGTGCTAAAGGGACATGGTGATGGGGAAAAAAAAATATGAGATGGGGGAAAAAATAAATGTCAATAGTTTTGCATTGCATTCACACAAGAAACTTGTTATTCACTCACATATAACTGCTTTTGACTGGTTCATCTCTGATCATTGTGCCAATGAAGATTTTTTTTTTTTTTAAACTAACACTTTAAATTATATATAATATTTTTGTTTGATATTGACAGCTGTTTGGGGATTAATTTATGGCACCAAAATCTCATTCTACTTTACTGTAGGCTACTAAAAGGCTTAGTAGGTAGCCTAATGTCTACACGTCTAATGTGTGTGTGTGTGTGTGTGTGTACCTGTTTTTCTATCCTGGTGGGGACTTAAACCTGAATACACACAGACTCATGGGGACTCGTGTCACGTTGGGGACCTAAACTGAGGTCCCCACGGGTAAACAAGCTCATAAATCACACAGAATGAAGTTTTTTGAAAATCTAAAAATGCAGAAAGTTTCCTGTAAGGGGTAGGTTTAGGTGTAGGGTTGATTTAGGGCGATAGAAAATACGGTCTATATGGTAGTAAAGCATTACGCCTATGGAGAGTCCCCACAAGGATAGCAAACCAGACATCTGTGTGTGTGTGTGTGTGTGTGTGTGTGTGTGTGTGTGTGCGTGCACATATATAGCCTGTGTATATTAAGGGCTTCACAGACTAGTTGACTTTAATGCTCTGCCATGACGATTTAAGTTTGATGTCGACTAGTCGCTGGACCTATAGAGGGCCCAACAGGATAATACATTTTTGAAGTCCACATTTACGCCCCATTTCCAAACAGATACAATGACAAATAAATGCATACTCCAAAAGTGCTGCACAAGACGTGTGATTATACCATCTGGATGCTCGAAATTGAATGGGTGAATGCTCGTTTTAAACAGCTTTTTGTACAGGTAAGTTAACCACTGTTCTAATTTAATTCTCTGCTGCATTGTAATGTGCACACAATCAGGCTACAGACAGTAGCTCGAACATCACGCACAGATCAGGCACACAGAATCATTCAGTAGGGCAGAAATGTACTGTAACTGTACTGTGTACTGTTCTGTGATTTATTAATAAAATAGATTAGAAACTGAAAAGTTGTAGCATATATTTCTTAGTGACTAAAGCCCACAGCTTCATTATTAGTAGAGAGATGCTGCCAGGTAGAATTAATTCACAAACACAATCACTCTCTCACTAATGCATTCATATAAATGTAATTTTTACTGTGCTACTTTATCTGTATATGATTTAGAATGACCCAAAGACAAAAAAAAAAAAAAAAACCCTGATAAAATGAGCTGTTATAGGCAGTGCTGCGTTAAGCCGTTGTGGGGCCCTGCATGGGCTAACGCAGCTGCGCCAAACCCAATCTTCTTTGTTTCTCGTGAGTGCGATCATAATTTCTTATACAAATGCATGTTACACAAACCACTGGCCTGAGTAAATTTTATGGAATTGTGTCTGCACATAGGTGTAATAATTTAGGAGGTGGATATACTGTGAAATTAATCACATACAACATTGCATAACATTTGAAAGCACAACTGCATGTCTATGTAACATCAGTCAATATATAACTTTTAAACAATGGCACTTAAAAATTTGAACTAAAATTTTATTGCAACCATGTAGCCTATGAATGTATGAAAATGAACAATTTTTTTCAATGAAAGAGAACATAGAGTGTGGCTGCTTTTGGTGCTTGAATTTGTTTTTCAATAATGAGGTCCAAGTTTAATAATACGCTAAAATTTTTAAAATTTATAATTTTGTTTCTCTATTTAACAACATTAACTTACAATAGTAAATAGGAACAATAGCCATGTGGGCAGAGCTGTGTCATATGCCATAGCTGTGCACAAGGCGTTGGAGTCTCAGCTCAAGTTTCAAGCTTATTTGTTCATTAATGACGAGATTTGATTCAGATCAAAAACTAGACTGGATTTTGTAATCTAATCTGATTTCAGAAACTTTTATTCTTTTGAACAAGCCGTTTTCAAGATTTGATCCAATCTGATAGCTGAAATCTGATCAGATTACTTTTGAAAGTAACACTTTAGTATTGGGACCAGTTTTCACTTTTAACTACAGTGGTGGCCAAAATTATTAGAACAGTACTATTTTCACCAGCTAAAACATGATTTTAAGTCAGTTATTTCTATCTTTTGCTACATCTTTGGCAACATCTCCAAGATGCTTTGAGAAACCTATTTGCAAACCCAGATAGCATGCGGATGTGGGCCACTGCTGGCCTTCAAAATGGATGTAAGCCTGAAGTGGCCCATATGTAAAATAGCAAAAATGGCCCAAATGTATCAAATCAAATGTGGGCCTCTGTGGGCAAAGATGCAGTGTTCACGGCAAAGTGTAATCTGAATGTGACCCTAAAGTGGCCCATGTGGTAAAAAGTGAATATGACCCAAATAGTGCCAACTAAATGTGGGCCACTTTTGGCATAAATGTGGCACAATCAACAAAGGCTTAATCAGGGTGTAAACCAAATGTGGTCCACATATGTTTCAACAAATGTGGTCCAGGTATATTAAAACGTATCTGGGCCAGTTGTGGCAAAGATGTGGCACAGTAAGCACTGGCTAATGTGGCTGTGAGCCTAAAGTGGCATGTATATGATGCCACAAATGTGGCCCAGTTATCCTAAAACACATCCGAATCCTAAAACACATCTGAATCCTCTTTTGCTAGTTTCACGACGGGAAAAACGGTCGGCGCACACAGCACATGGTCCAAGAGGGTTGTTCCTATTCTCTTAATGAGTGTGTTTTGGGCATAACGTGCAATAAACCAATCAGAGTCTCATCTCCCATTCCCTTTAATAGCCAGTTGCGCTAGCACCATGGCGGATTCGCTATTTAAATGGTGGAATTTGCAAGCGCAAAGACTGAACGTGTCTCCAGATAGGAAACGGAGCTGCTCGTGCACGAGCAAATAGGTAGGCTAATTCTGATACATTCAATGACTATCCATTATGACATGTAGGCATTTTTATATTTCTGTAGCCTACACATTAATAGTATTTTACATTGTAATCCTTACATTTTTAATATGTGGCATGTTTGTGTGCTGCTGCGCTTCACTGTGTGTGTAATAAGCAAAGTGTACATGCGTTGTGAACACACCTCGTTTTCAGAAAAGCATGACCATGGGCGCACAAATAGGCGCAAATGCATTTGCTATTTAAACAATGTGGTGCAGGACGTGAAAATGATAACTGCGTCGGGCTGAATCTAGCAAAAACACCTGCGTCACGCCTGGTGCCACATTGCGCCAGGTGTATGATAGGGCCCTTGGAATGTGTCTTTAATATTTATGTGACATTTGAATCGCTGCTTATGTAAAACTTGGGTTGGGGTGATTGGACCACGTAGGACACATTTCTGGAACTTATTTGAACATTTAAGGAGAACATTTTTAAATTTCTCTTTACAGTATGTTGAGTATTGTTGATGCATAACTCACTTAAAGGGGTCATCGGATGAAAAATTAACTTTACAAGTTGTTTGAACATAAATGTGTGTTGGAAATGTGTGTACACATCCATCCTATAATGATAAAAATCCACCCAGTGTTTTTTTTTTAAATCCCTATTTTAAAATCCCCTTTCTCAAATCAGGCTGTTCTGAGATTCCTGTCAGAATGGTGTAGTTCTGTACAGGCCGCTCCCATGATAGTTGATTGACAAGGCCATCTTACCTTAGGCCCGCCCTGAGTGAGCTGTCAACAGTCCGCCATTGTGTCGACTCCGGTGCAGGGCAAGACAAGATGTCTCCAAGTAAGTGACTGAGGCATTTTGTTGTTGGATGTAATAATGAATATAGCAGTCGTCATTTACTCCTGATATCTGAGCCGCTGAAGATGCAGAGGATTAACGTTACTATCGTTTTGAAGGGAATGCGCTGATCCCGATCTGCCTAAAGGCATTTCTACACAGAGCGCGATGTGAAAAAGCGAGGCGAATCGCCCCCTGATGTTGCTTTCACACGGAACGCGAAACGAATGTTCGCCTTCTGCTAATTCACGCCTGCACGCTAGATGGCGCCGACCAACAATGCAATTTTTCTTCATGTAGCGTATGTATCTTGTGTGGTTTACATCGTCTGCTGCTCAATATACAGCATTAAATTAAGATAAATAACTTGTTTCTTCATCAGAAACACAAAATATCCATAATGCTTACAAGAATGCATCTGAAATAATTAGAGGTACAATTAGCATCAAGCTACATTGAAAATGTATGTAATTATTAACGTTTTTGCTCAAAACCCACTTCATCATCAAGTGCTTGTAATAACTTCCGATTGTGATCTAAAATGGATTTTGATTCTATACTCTTTGTATGATTTATAATGGACTGATCTACCTGCTTGTCATGTGTCATAAACATCCTTTATGGTTAAAAAAAATGCCATGAGCTGCTTAAAAACATATACAGAAAACCCATCTTCATAATTATAGGTCTATTTGCTTTCATATTTCATGTGTAGAAAAATGTTTCTCTTTTTTATATACGGAAGGGCAAGAGATATGATTACATGATTGACAGGTCTAGAGTGAACGAGCTTTGACTCATAAACACTTGCGCTCGTGGAAGATAATGGACGGTGCTCTTCAGAACACATAACTCAGTGGAGAATTAATAGAAATGCTATTCTGTATAAAGAACATGTGAGAATAGTCTGTTCTTAAATACCAATAACAAGAACTCAGAATTCACTCTCTTCTCTCTTGTGGAAAAATTCCTCTACTTCTGTGTTTTTACGCTCATGCTCAATACAGTCTTCTGAGCTTTTAGTGCCACCGCGTCGACCTTTTGGGTAACAGCAGTTGCTCTGGCTACGTGATTTAATGCGAAAATTTTATTGGATGGCCCGTGTTATCGCTTTGCAAACTGAAAAGATTCATCAGACTGGATGAAAAAAAACATTCACATTTTCGGTGCGCGAATGTTCGCAGTCTATGTGGAAGCATCAATAGGAAACTGTTGTTTTATTACAGTGCGTCATCGCATCCGAAATTCGTTTTGCTTTTTCGCGCTCAGTGTGGAAAAGCCTTAAATGCTAAATGTTCGCAACAAATCATTCGTGATCCAGCTTCGTCTTCATCTACATTTTTTATGAATCTTTGCAAATTGCCTTTCCTAATAATGTGCTATTTAGCTAGTTTCACGGTGGAAGTTTAAAGTCTGCTCGTCACCCCACGGAAGAGAGGGGCGGGGTCAGCAGAGCTCATTAGCATTTAAAGCGACATGGACTAAAATGGCTTGATGAAATTTTAACCAAAGTATGTTATAGACTTTTCATTACGACCCTAAAGAATCATATCAACTTGTGGAAAATGGGCATCTGATGACCCCTTTAAGTCTTAGTGTGGCCCACATAATGCTTTATTTGGTTCATTATTAGCTAAAATGTGGCTGTGCAGTGGCTTGCTTGTGGACCACTGCCAAAATGCCACCATTCCATGCAGCATGTGGGCCACATGAGGAATGTGGAGAAGACCAGGATTAGAATAAAAATCAACTGTGGCCCACATTAGGGCCAGTTTTGGTTTATTTGGTTGGCTCACATGTTCCAATGCTAAGGCTTACTTGAGGCCCAAATCTGGCAAACAGGAGTAGTCCACGCAAATGCCATCATTCTACACAGTATGTGGGCCAGGGCAAGGTGTTGGATCTGGGCCAGAATCAAAATCAGTGTTGCCCAGATTGGGCCTGTTCTGGTTTGTTTGATTTATTCATGGCCGACATTGGGCCTTCCTTTGGCTTGCTTGTGGCCCCAATCTGGCAAACAGGAGTGGACTGCCCAAGTGCCATCGTTCCATGTGGTATGTGTGCCAGATGAAAGTGTCAGCTGTGGGCCTGATCTTGGCCTCAGGAATTTTGCTATTTGGGAAGCTACACTGAAAAAAATGATTCATTGAATTTACTAATTTTTTTAAAGGTAAGTGTTTGCAATCAATTTATTTTGGCTATATTTAAATAAACAAATTTAGCTGAATAACTTTCAACATTTTTTTTTATTTAAATGTAGCTAAAATAAATTGTTTGCAACCACTTACCTTAAAAAATAAATAAATTAGTATCATTTTGTCACAGATCGGCCAGGCTCTCCTCTCCGCCAATCACAACGCTCCGCATCACCCGAGTTCTGATCACGCTCACCTGCACCCCATTACCACTGCAATCAAGACCAGTATTTAAGCACACTCCACATTCCCCTCAGTGTCCGATCTCGCTAACACGAAGTGGACTTCTCTCCAGAGACCTTCTCGTTGAGTATATTCCTTATGATACTTACCCTCTGCTACTTACCTCCTGTATCTGCTCCTTGTGTTCTCCTCTCCCGCCAGATTGTCTGTCTTCGTGGTCAGTGTGCTCCTGAAGTCTCCCCCGTCTCGTCTAAGCTCCGTATCTGTGGACAAAGAGAACAGACTCAGTTAACCATTAACCTCACTCCAGGATTTACCTCAGAAGTCATCTACTCACCTCAAGACATCTCCGCACTGCTTCAGTTAACTCTCCTGTTCAATAAACAACTACTGAGTTTTACTTACCTTCTGTGTCCGGGTACTTATGTTACACATTTCAGTGTACAGTACTGTTAAAAGTTTTAGGCACTTGTGTAAAAATGCTGTAAAATGAGGATGCTGTCAAAAATAATGTCATAAATAGGTTTTCTTTATCAATTAACTTAAATAAATTAAATCAACATTTGGTGTGACCATCCTTTGCATTTAAAGCAGATTTTGGCCTAGGTGCACTTGCGCATAGTTTTTCTGGTAGCTTTGCATGTAGGTATCTTGGAGACATTGCCACAGTTTTTCTGGATTTAGTCTGTCTCTTTTATTTTGTTTCTTCATGTCATTCCAGACAGACTGGATGATGATGAGATCAGATCTCTGTGTGGAGCACTGGCTGTTGTCAGACTCCTTGTGCAAACAATAATCTCACTGGATTTATTACAAATAATGGCAAAATGAAAATTTGGAAATGTAAACTGATATTTCGTACTGACACTACAGCAAAAGGTAGAAATAACTGACTTAAAACCATTTTTTAGCTGGTGAAAATACTAGTGTTCTAATAATTTTGGCCACCACTGTAGTTGCTTGTTAGCATGCCTATTATTGGCTGTTTACTAGTACTTACCTATAAAGCACATTTTCTGCATGACCATATTCTACATCCCTAATCCTACCCAATACCTAAACTTAATAACTATTTTACTAACTATTAATAAGCAGCAAAAAGGAGTTTGAGGCAAAAAATCATAGGTTTGTTAATAGTGAGAATTGGACCTTAAAATGAAGTGTGACCCTTTTGAACAACTGGCCTCTGAAGATTGATCCTTCAGGTAAACAGGTAAACCATTACAGATCATTGTCCCTTCAATAAGTGTACTGCAAGTTATCTTTATACGAAATTAGGAAATGTACTGAAATGAATTATTAATGTACTGACAAGCATCTATGGTCTGTAATGTCATTTACTTAAAAAAAAATAAAAAATACAGTTAAGCAAACAAAAAAGCCCCGATAGTCGATGTTGTGTGAAGGACAACAATTGGCCATTGTATGTAAAAAGCCATGATAGGCTTGGTTAGGTTAGTTTATGTAAAATGATAGAAGGTAGTATTTAGGTTCTAATAGAGACTAAGAGCATGAATACCGATATGAAATAAATAAATGTCGTTACACTTTATTTTGATAGTCCACTTTAGGCATTCTACTAACTATAAGTAACTTTGTAACTACATGTCAACTACATGTCAACTTATTCTCATTAATTTGCAACTACATGTCTACTAACTGTCAGGGTAGACTGTTAGGCTAGGTTTAGGGTTAGTAGAATAAGTTGACATATACTTGTAAAATTTCTCATAGTCAGTATGTTGTATGTTGTGGACCCATCAAAATAAAGTGTTAGAAGATATTAAGCAGACAGTCTACGAATACTCTAATGACTGCTAGTCGACATGTAGTTACAAAGTTACTTACTGTTAGTAGAATGTCTAAAGCGGACTATCGAAATAAAGTGTTACCGAACCGAGTAGAGACACGTGTTGAGTTGACGCAACAGCTCAATGAGCATTCGGAATGATAGCTGACTTGGACTTAAAAGCCCACTGGTGTTTCACATTTTCCTTTGATAAAAAAATTATTAACACTTTTACATCATTCTAGTGTCACTGGTTGATGTGAGGAATACAGAGGAAGACGAAGAGTAATGTTTCAACACAACGTTTAATGAGAATAATCCAAATAACAGGCAGGGCAACACCCACTAAATGCTATTGTGACTGGATCATGAATAACAAAGGTGGTACACCTTAAATAGGAACTCAAACAAGGTCATTAATGAGACAGCTGATACAAACAAACTAATAATGACAGAAACCATGACAACTAAGGAGTGGTGGGAAAAAATGTTACAAAGAGAGACAGAAACTAGTGAATGAAAACTAAAAGTCCATAATTACTGAAACAAACTGAACATAACTGTGACAAGTAGGATGATCAAACAACTGCAAATGTTTTCTGTGACTAGTTTATTGTATAATATTAACAATATAATGTGCATTGTGAAAGGGATGTCATTTACGCACTCATTCACAGAAGTTTAATTTTAAATTATATATCACTAATTTTATGAACCACGATAAACTCATGTTAAGCAACAGTTTCCCTGACTGAGAAGGGAACATCAGTGTCATCAACTGTGATTGTAAAAGAGGAAGTTTAGTACTTATATATGCCAAGTGTCAAGCAGTGATTGGCCAGAGCTAATAGAATGAAAGAATGAATGATGTAGCATTAGAGTCTTCCTGGCAGAACTTTTGCTGGTGCTTTCATAACAGAATGAAAAATGCTATATTGTTGCTCGTGGAAATGTACAGTAAGAAGTGCCTGTTTCCCACAGTGGAGTACAGTGGTAGTAAAGATGTTATGTAGGGATGTATAAGTTCTGTATAAGTTCTGAAGGTGTGAGGGAGTTGTGCTTTATTAGTGTCATGAATATTAGATTACATGTAAACTCTTCTAAAAGAGACAATTATTAATGCAGACCAGACAGAACAGATAGTTTGTTACGATATTACCAAAACCAAAAAATGTATATATTTGCAGAAACCATAGAAATACATCCCACCAAAATATGTTAATTAGCTGGTCACCATCATTTGATTGTAGTTCGAACTGATCAGATCAAAACTCATCTGATTTCAGAAGTTGGTAGTTGACCTTTGATCCCCTGGATTTGTAGACCATCATTCCACACATCATGGCAACTACTGCTACGATACATCCAGCCACAAAAACAAGGTTAAGGTTCAAGCTTGGGCTGATGGCCTCTGGAAATGAATACAGGACATTAGCAGTTAAAACTTCATCTTTTGATTGCACAATCCACATAAAAAATGAGTTAGGGCGTACCTGTAAGTGATGTGCTCCTCCTCAGCCGCAAGGGTCCCTGGGAGATGAAGTGGCTTCCGGTCTGGATGGCAGCTTCTCTTTTGTGAACATGTGGGGATGGTGTGACTGCCATGCCGTTAGTGCAACCCTGAGCACAGCGTGCGTTGGGATTGTTGGCTTGACAGATGATAATGGAGCAGCTGATGAACACCTAAAAAGAGAAATAGTGACGATTCAAAAAAACACATTCATTATTCCAGTGAAATAAGGCATGTAAGTCACACTTTTGTATGTTTTTTGTTTGTTTGTTTTTTGTCCATCCTTACCTGCTCATACTGTCCAATAAATTTGAAGGCCTCCATACTGAACTTGGCATTGGGCTGGTGACTTGTGTAGATGTTAACAGTTCCATCAACCCCGCATCTGACATACATTGACAAATTGGATTGGATTACTTTGTTGGAAAATAGCACTGCTGTCAAAGAATTTCATTGGATACATTATACATAATTTGTATATTTGTATGTCTTGAGTTAGCATGCTAATTGATTAGCCCACCAAGTTTACATGTTATACTATATGCACTGAAGTACTGTTTCATTTTGAATTTTTTATGAGATCAGCTACAACAGGAAGGTGTACAGAAATGTTCAGATCAGGCATTACAAATAAGTGAGTTCTGAGAGTAATCAGATGTTACACATATCAGATGTCTAAAATCTCTGTTGTTGAATAGCAACTTTGCAAGAAATGATTAAATGACTTAATTTGTAATATGCAAGTATGTTATAGACTGTGCAGTAGGCTATTCAAACTCTGTGTATCCTGGTCCACACATAAGCTTGATCAATTTAAATTGAAATATCATTTTATAAAACATTTAGCTTTTTAACTGATGTGGAGAGTTTTTAGATTCTTACCCATCTGTGATGATAGGATAGGAGATGGGATAATTGGGATTATCATAGGGTGTAGCTACACAGGACTCAAGGAAGACCTCAGTGTTTTGCACAACATTGACTGGGGCGATCTCCATGTAGATGGTCTGTCCCACATCGTACTCCAGTGGGTAACTGTTGGGATCTCTTATGTTTCTGAAGGTACCAGACTGATAAAACTCAAACTGATAGCTGAATGAGCCAAAACCTCTCTCTGTGAAGTTGATTGCTGGCCTGTGAGCATCAAACCTTGTGGTGATGCTGCTCTTTTTCTGGTACTTGCACATAACTTCAATTTCAATTTCATTTTTCCTTGTTATGATGTGATTTGGATTATCGAAGGTAACAATTGTGTTCTTGAAAAGGAGATGTTTACTAGTCTCCTTCAAACAAACAAAAGTAGTTTAGATGCAGTGAAAGTTTTTATTATTATTTAAATCTATTAAAACTCATTTAACTCCTTACTTCAATCTGAGTACCGCATCCATTTAGAGTGAAAGTTGTAAACACATGTGTGCTATTGGAAGAAACTGCACAGGAAGCATTGTTGTTCAGCCGCAAGTGATCTCCATGAATATCTGAAATAGTGGCTCTTTCTATTGACACTGACATTGAGTCCTTAGTGCAGGTCACTTGTGCTCTTGGACCTTGAGCAAATACAGAACAGTCGTAAGAATGAAGAAGTATAAACTTCCACTTGCTTCAAGGACATTACAGAAGTATTAAAGAATTAAACAAACCAGGCTTATTGGAAATACATTATGCTGCCTACATTTCTGCATTTATCTCTGCATATACCTATACATTAATTTCACTACAGTTTTCAGATGAATTTAACACTTGTTTCTGTTACGTTTCTTGTTTCTGACAGAGTCGCGAGACGTGCGGATCCATTTGGAAAGCTTTATTTGAAGAGGGACGTGGTCAAAACAGGCAAAGATCGACACAAAGGTTGAACAGGGCTAGACAAAAGAGTATTCTTAATACAGGCATGGGTCAACACATTGGCAAACATAATCCAGAGGGCAGAGCAAAGGGGTAATCCAAAACAGGCTAGAGTCCAGGCGAGAAGCATACAGTATCCAAACAGGGATACGGCGACAGGAGTAATGCAGAACAAGCAAAATCCAGGGTAGGCAGGGAAACACAAAATCGAGATACACAGGCTAGGATCTAAACATGGGAAATAAGGCAAAGAACAAGACTAGATCTGACTGGGAACTAAGACTGGAGAAACTAGACTGGCTCCGTAATGTAGCTATCACTGGGAGAGCGATAAATGCTAAACAATACTTGGCCCTGAATAGTGGTTGGGGCCTTGTATTTAAAGTGTGTGTGATTGCCTGCAGGTGAGACTGCAATCAGTGCAATGGTTAACAGCTTGTGTAGTGTGAGAGTCAATGTAATCAGAAGGCAACCTCTGGTGGTGAGCAGACGGAAGACCACAGACAAGATTCATGACAGCTTCAGTAAATCATGAACAACTTTTGTTCATATTTACACAAATTATGATTATGGGGCATATAATCAATGAATAAAGGCTTATTTCCATGTGGTTCCTTGCACAATACAATGTTATGACCTCCAAAGACTTTTACCATAGTGCATGATTTTTTATCTAATACAAATGTATTAGATTGAAAATCATGCACTACGGTAAAAGTGTTTGGAGGTCAGGTGATGTCATTGGTATCACCTAACCAGCTCCATATGTATGGCTTTTCTGATGTAGTAAACTTGCTTGGTAGCTCACCTGGTACAGCATTGAACTTGTGTTGCAAAATGCTTGGGTTCACCTCTCATGAAACACAAGTCACAACACTCAATGAAAGAGCTCAAAGACTTGTAGATGCAATCTCAAATTGCATTGTTGCATTGGCAAATGTGGTTTTTTAAAATCTATTTATCTCTATTTGCTTTGCTTTTTTGCTTTTCTCACTATCGATTAGGTTTAGGGTTGGGTTTAGTGTAGATAATGTGTTAATTTCAAGCCACTCACCAGATGTTTCATTTCTTATTTAAATCAACAAACAATGTGAATGTTTATGTTTATTTCATTCATGGATATTTTCCCACAAAACTTACTTCATCATCCTCATATATATAATTTATAAAACCATGATGAAAATGTGATAAAATGTCGCCACAGTAACTGTTTCGGATGTAAGACTTTCACAAATAAAGCACACCAAATCTCCATGGCCACACATTCCAAAGTTGAGGGAGATTCCCCACCGAGCCATTAGGACAGGGATGGGAAAACTCGGCCCTTCCAGGCCACTTTCCTTCAGAGTTTAGCTCCAACCCTAATCAAACACACCTGAACCAGCTAATCATTGTCGCCAAGGCTAATATAAGGCTATAGGCAGGTGAGTTTTATCAGGGTTGGATCAAATCTCTGCAGGAAAGTGGCCTGGAAGGGCCAAGTTTGCCCATCACTGCATTAGGAGGACAGATGTGGTTAAAAGCCAGTGACCCAAACAATTTGTCACTCGTTTGCTTGCTCAATCGCTCAACCACCAAGCGCTCTTGTCATCTAGAATCCTCATGCAAATTCCATCTAAGCATATTTTAACCCTTGCCGAAGACTGACTCTTCAAAGTCTTTGCTCCGCGAACTCAAACTCTGCAAAGAACTTCACCATGAATCATTCGCAAAATTTGGCAGCTGGCCCACAAGACTGTACCCAGCAACCTCAGCAATCCATTCACCAACATGGTGTTTTCCCCAAGATGTCACCAACAACAGACCGTTAAACAACTAATTACTGCCAAGATTCCCTCCTTCAAGATGCCACAGAGGGAAATCTGCCCACAGGAGCGACTTAACACAAGTAAAACAGTCTCTTAAATTTTGCTGAACTAATGCAAAATCTTACTATCCAAACTAAGGTTAAACTGCTAGTCGAACAGTTCTTCCAGGTTATGGACTAATTAGTGTCTAATGCTAGACATGGACTCCATTCATTTCATCCATTCCCTGCATACTGTGTGAATATGTATGTGTGTGTGTGTTTGTTTGTTAGATTAGCTTATGTATTAGAATAGCTTAATAATGTCTGATTCTGATTATAAAGAGCAGTACCTTTTGTTATGTGCTTACAAGTTGCAATGGAGAAAAAATGTGGATGCGTCATCTGAAAAGTGCAGGGAAATGTACCCATAGCAATGTATTTCAGGTTTTGCAGAAATGTAGGTAGAATCACATATTTCCAGTGATCCTGGGTTTGAATTAAAACTTCAAATCTAATGTCAAGATAAATTTAATTAAACACAATAAATTACCTTCAGCCTCCACCACAACAATAACACACCTCATCTCAGATTGATAGTTCCTAGACCTAAAATATTAAGAATTAATTGCTGTAGCTTCATTTGATATGGCTTATTTTATTGAAGTAATCTAGCTGTGTAAACATACCCATATTGGCCCTCTGCAATGAAGCAAAATGGAAAATGTTGGCCATAATTTTCTGGTATTGGTGTCCAGTTGATCACATACTCCCCAGTAGTGGTGGTCTCCTTCGTGCTGTTCAGAGGTCCACTAAAGACCACATCGGTGATGCTGGACAATCAGGAAAAAATAAAATAACATCCAATGAGATCCACATGTATCAGTTTGGAAACTAAACTCAAGTGAACCAGTTTTTGAAGTTATAGCGAAAATCTAGATTAGTGGTTCTCAACCTATTTGACTGCAACACTCTCAGGAAAAATGTACAAAAACTACCCTTTCAAAAGGTACTAAAATGTACACTTAAGGTAATAAAATGCACCATCAAGGGGTAAATAAAGTATAAAGGTTTACCCTTTGAAAGAGTACCACTCAAGTGATAGCTTTTGTAGCTTTTGAAAGCCTTCCACTACACAATATTCAACAACCATATTCAAATTTACAGAAATCAGGAGTGTTCACACATTAAAATAAATAACTAAGATAATTAAAAATATAGCTACAAGCAGCAATTAAAGGGATACTCCACCCCACAATGAAAAGTTTGTCATTAATCACTTACCCCCATGTCGTTCCAAACCCGTAAAAGCTTCGTTTGTCTTCGGAACACAATTTAAGATATTTTGGATGAAAACTGGGAGGCTTGTGACTGTACCATTGACTGCCAAGTAATTCTCACTGTCAAGGTCCATAAAAGTATGAAAAGCATCATTAGGATAGTCCATCTGCCATCAGTGGTTCAATTTGAATTTAATGAAGCGACGAAAATACTTTTTATGCACAAAGAAAACAGCCGCGCCGTGCCGCGAGGATACGTCTTCTACGCTTGTTTATGCTTTGAATTGAACGAAAACAGCGCATCCGTGTGGTGCGGCTGACACACAAGAGCGTACGCTGCTTGCGTCCAGCGGATATTCTCTAAAATGGCGCTACGCTGAAGCAGAGGAGACAAATTGTAGAATAAAACCATTGTTTTGTTTTCTTTGCGCAGAAAAAGTATTCTCGTCGCTTCATTAAATTCAGATTGAACCACTGATGGCAGATGGACTATTCTGACGATGCTTTTCATACTTTTATGGACCTTGA
>JAFVLL020010208.1:0-38508 GCA_021397915.2 Tor tambroides
TTTTTACAGTCTATGGTCGTAACTAGACGCGACGCTGCGACACGCAATAAAAGTTTTTTTCCCCTATGTTAATCAGAGGGTTTGCCATAAGCAGCCGCAACAGCGGATTCTGTTTTTAGAAAGGATTTCTATTTGTGCGACGACGCGGCTGGGAAAACAGCATGCAGCTTCTGTTGCCTGTGAATGATTAGCTGCTAGCCTACTGATTGATTCTGTCCTCGAGTCTAGTGTGATCAGACAAATGTCGCTGTAATCTTATCGCGTCGCGTATGGTTAGGACACTAAGCACTTTTTAATTCTGTGCTAAAGTGCTCTTGAAATTTAACCAAGTGAAGCTACTAGAATGTTTTAATTAAATGAAATTTGGTTGAGATGTATGTGGCAACTTGTTTATGTAGGTGCAAGTCTTTTTTTTAATCTTAGAATCACAAACTTATGTTTACTTTTATCATTTTTATAAACAACGTGGTTGCATTTAGAAGACTAAAGGTTGTTTTCCACATGTGGTTGTGTAACAACATCAAGGACAGGGGTTGTTTAAAACTCTGGACTTAGTCCAGAACCAAAGATATGCTACAGCTCAAATTGCAACTGACGAAAAAAAACATGTGCTTCGGGGGGGGGGAAGCTTAAATTCAATGCAGCGTGTTTTACTTTCATATTCAGTACACCGTTCTTGCAGATAGACAAAGATTTCTGATTTTCTTCATTCTGCTGTTTTGCTGCCAAAGGTAAGAGGATTTTGCAGAAAATATGCACGAAGCAAAGCATTTGAACGAAAGATTATGGTCAAAATTCTAGACATTTCTGCAAGACATGCAGATGTAACTTGTTAAATATAAATTATGTGTGCAAAAACATGCAGTGTTGTTTTGCAGATGTTGCTGGTTTTGCACTCTAATTTTTAACTCTAATTCTGATAATGTTTATGTTTGTTTTGGAGACTCATTCTTCATTCATAATAATAGCCTAAATTAAGATTTTTTTCTGTGATATCTGAATTACTACAGTTTTCCAGTGTTTATTATTTTCTTACTATTAAGTATTTAATGTTTTGCACTGATTATAATGTAAGGTGTTTAAATGTGTTCATCACTGATGATATTGTGAGATTTCAATGTCACTGACCGTAAGGAGCGTATTCCATGCATTCGCTGGTGTCTCGTTTGGAAAGCGAAACCTTTTTTTCCCTCCTTAAAGGGACAGTTTACTCAAAAATAAAAATTCTGTCATTTCTTCCCTAAGCCTGGTGTTTATTTTTCTGTTGGACAAAAAAAAAAAAAAAAAAAAAGTTTGACGAATCATCACACGGCTCTTTTCTATTAAAAAAGTTCATAATGACCACTTCTGTAAAGGTTTTTGTCTGCACTATTTTTTTTAAGAATAATATTCTATTCAGTGTCCTGGAAGGGGCAGGTTATATAACATGAAGGTGACGAATATACAGTAGCCTATATATCATAAAATGGACATATGAACATATCACATTTTCCTGACTATTGTTGCATGGCCACAATAAAATGAAATGAACAGAACACATCCCTTCCTGGGCAGCGTATTATTCACAGTAAAATAATAATCCATTTATTTTTGTTTCAGGCTTTACAAAATGTCCGGAGAAGACAGTGCCATAGACTATGATGCAATCATTGCAGAACTTAACCGCACAGAAAAGATAACCAAGGAGTACCACAATGTGATCAGGATGATCTACTTAATTACATATTCTGTTGTCCTGATCCTCGGTGTCACCCTCAACTTCATCATCATTGTCATCAGCTGCTTGAAAAACAAGAAATTTCCAACGGTTTCCACTTGGATTATGGCGCTGGCTGTAACACACTTAGTCTCCAGCGCATCTATTGTTTTTCAGCTCCTGTATGCTTACAATAACTTCGAATGGAAGTACGGAAATGCAAGCTGCAAGCTATCATCCTATATCATCTACAGCAGTATGTTCTCCACGGCAGCCATACTGAGTCTCTGGAGCATTAGTTCTGCTTTTTCAAAAAGTGAGTGCTTAAAAAATTGCAAGAATTGTAACATCATTCTGATTTCATTCTCCTGGACCATTGCTGCAGTCTTGGCATGTCCTTCACTGCTTTTCAGAGAGGTTCAGTTATCTCAGTGCATTGATGATTATGACTTTGACAAATCGAAAACAACTCAAGATGGCATTATAAGGCTGAAGACAGTCGTTATCATGAGATTTCTCGTCGGGCTCCTTGTGCCAGCTTTGATAATGTTTCTTAGCTGTTTGACATCAGCTCACAGAAAATGTAAAGATTGCAAGAAGCAGGCACAGATCATCTGCGCTATAAAGATTGCCTTCTTTGTGTTCTGGGGCCCTCAAATCTTCTTAACCATGCTTCAAGCCACTGTAAATGACAGCCTGAGTCCAAGTATGTTGGAATATGGATTTCCAGCAGCTACTGCACTGGCCACAGCCTATTGGTTTACCAACCCCATCATCTATTTGTTATTGGGATGCAGTATTACAATGAATTGGATGGCACATGACCCAGAGCAGTGCAAAAGGGAGGTTTATCGGATGAAAACACTGTTGCCTCGCACCAGTAAGGTCCCCAGTTCAAGTCCCAGGAGCCAGGAGGTCGGTCAATGTGGAGTTTTACAGAGGTGAATTGGAGACACTAAGACTACATTCACACTGCAGGTCTTAATGCTCAGATCGGATTTTTTGCTGAAATCCGATTTTTTTGCGCTGTTGTTGACATTGTCATTTAAATGCGACTGCCATCAGTCTCGTGTGAACCGTATACGGCCCTGAAGTGACCCGCATGCACAGAAGAAGACGTGACGTCAGACGCAGCGCACTGTGTTTGTGGAAATAAAAATGGATGCTGCTGGTGTTAGCGTGTGTTTAGCCATTTTTAAGTTAATGTGCAATCGGAGCCTAAATAACGAAGTGATATTATTGTCTATATATTGTCTGCCATTGTGATTTTAATCTTCCCGCCTCCTCCAGCGCAGAGTTGTGACGTCTGTCACATTTCAATGATTTGAAAAAATCGGATTTGTGCTGTTCAGACTGTCATAAGAAAATCAGATATGGGTCACATTTGGGCAAAAAATCGGATTTGGGCCACTTCACGCTGCAGTGTGAACGTAGTCTTACTTGTCTGTGAAGTGAATGAGAATGAGAGTTTCCCCTATGATGGAAAGGTCATCCATGCAGTCTTTCCTTCACCCATGGCCCAGCATCTCTGCGATCCTATAGAGGATAAGCGGTTTGAAGAATGGATGGATGATCCAGTTCAAAATGACGAACTGATGCGCTTAGGAAAATGCTGCACATGAACTGTACACAGTTATTAAAGACTGATGTAGCAATTCTAAAATACATCAGCAAGGACTGTTAAATATATACCACGTCCACAAAAATGCATGCCAGCACTTTCTGTATTCAAACTGACAAGTGGACCATTTCTTTTAACTCCTAATCCAAACTCTGAAAACTAAGATTATTCTGAAAATTGGCCCTGTATGGTCCAATTTCATGCTTGATTTCAAGTTAAACGCTGCTTTTGTTGAAACACTACTTCACATGTATACGCTTACCAAACTCATAACCTTCACACTGCCAGAATAAGCACAGAAACACTATTAACCCACTATCCTGTAGTATATGAATATCAGCCTTATAGAGGACCATTTGAAGCTGTTTTTTATTGATGGTGTGTCATCATGTTGCTGTTTTGTCATAATACTGTAATGTTTCGTTTATTATACATTTAAGAATGTGTAAGTATATGATTGTAGGTCTGTATAAAATAAATAAAGGTGACTTGACTTGACTATATATGGCTGTAGTGTACTGAATATATTACAAATGAATGCATGTTTCATGTTTTTACAAACTCTACAACCAGGAAGTATGACCACATTAGCCGGTTCTGTGAGCACTGCACTTCCTCCCTATTGAACACTGTGTACATTTTCAAATCTTGCTGATTATACTTATGAAGCCCTGAATGGTTTAGCTCCTCAGTATTTGAGGAAGCTCTTATCGCATTGTAGTCCTTTACGTCCGCTGCGATCTCTGGCCATTTGATAATACTTCAAATATAAAGATCAACTCTGGGCAGTAGATCCTTTTCCTATTTTAGTCTTCCTAGAGCTGTTCAGGAGGCAGACACACGCACATGTCAGTTTAAATTTAGATTAAAGACTCATCTTTTTAATCTGGCGTACATATAACACACTAATCACATTTCTGTCATTCAAATCCATTAAAGGATTTTTAGCCTGCATTAATTAGGTCAACCAGAACCGGGAACACTTTCCATAACTCCTGATGTACTTGTTACATTGTAAGAAGAATGGCATCTATGTTAATATTAATCTGTCTGTTTTATTCTTATTCCAAGATCACTGTAGTCACCTGGATTTGAATGTTTACTATTGTCCTCTATGTAGAGCTGCTTTACAGCAGAATTGAATTTTGTCTGCATTATTGAAACATTATTTTCACGTTTAACATTGTAAAGTTGCTTTGACACAATCTGTACTGTATAAACCATTATATAAATAAAGGTGACTTGACAAATGAGAGAATAAGTTGATCAAGACTAATCATTTGCAAGACTAATCAATACATTTGCAAAACAAATATAGAATTGTCTCATAACTCAGGACTGACAATGGCCAGACGAGTTTGTCAAAAAAGTCTATCTCTAGTTTTTAACACCATCTTTCTTCTATCCAATCAATACCTAAAGGACACAAATCAAGTGCCAACCTTCATTTTTTCCTTTCCTGCTCAAGATGTACATCACAATAGGCAAAAAGGGCGGTCGCAAGTTCCGTTACTTGTCAATTTAAATAATTTAAAGACCAGCCAGAAGAGGATGGGATGTTAGTTCCACCCAAGGTCTCTTCCTGCTTTTGATTTTTTTTTAAGTGGAGTTGCATTTGGCTGGATTACAAAGAGTATAAAGCACTATTTCTCTGCTCTTTTTTTTTTGAGAGGATCGTAAACCAAGGAAGTAAAATAACGGCGAGGAACCATATGACTATGGCCAAGTTATATCATAAACAGATTTAGGGTAAAGCACTGAGCATTTTTTTAGATGATTCCCACCTTATGTATCATGAATTTCACCTTCTCCCTTCTGCCATTCAGTTTAGAACTCCTATTAGTAAAACTAATCGGTTTAGACATTCATTTATCCCCTTAGCCTTAGCTGTAAAGTTTTTAAATTTAAGGTAAAAACTTTTTTAGGAAGGAAGTTGAGTGTGTTTTTTGTATTGTGTGTTTTGTTGTCTTATGTGATAGGCTTGTATGCTTCAACCAAATTGCCTTTCCAAAATAAATAAAGATGAACTGAACTGAACTAACCTGTTGCACAAACTTGAATTTAAATTATGATGATAATGTTTGAAGATAAGAGAAATAATATTTTGAACAAGTAGCCAGTCAGCTTGTGGTCACGTGTCAAGAGAAATCTATTTAGAGCAGTGGTTTTCACACTCTCGTGCCACATGTCTGTTTTCTCATGCAGTCAAAAGCCTCCTCAGTAAAAACTGTAATAATAGGATACTGACCAAACAGGTTTGGTAAAAGCTCCAGTGCATATTCATGTTTGCACTCTGGAAAGCGTCAAAATAAAAGATGTAGCGTGTTTTCGTAGCGCTGAGCAGTGTAGCCCATCACAGACATATCTGTTGATTTCTGTGATTAGCTGGTTCAGGTGTATTTGATTAGGGTTGGAGTTAAACTCTGCAGGACACAGGCCCTCCAGGACCAAGTTTGGTGATCCCTGATTTAAAGGAACTTTGTGAGATCATGATGTCACTGAAGTGACACCTTTTTAGTGATCAAGTAAGGGCTATTTGCACACTTTCTAGGCTAAATACTGTATAATCTGTTCAGAATTTGAATAAGATTTTCGTGCTGCTAACGGCCATACCATGTACAAGCAGCAAAGTTTTGAGAGGGATAAATCCCTCCTTACTCACATAAATGTGGAATTCATTTTCGAATGACAGAAAATTATAATTTCTCAAAATAGATGTTCAAGCAGTGTAAATGCAGACTAATAGTTTGATAGAAAGATATTTGAACTTTTGTGTCAAAATATTTTTAAAATGTGGATGCAATTATTTATAAAAGTAATGACTAGTAAATCTTGCAATTCTTTCACTGTACAGTGTTATTCTTTTTGTGGTAAAAAGTTAATAGTTTTGTAGCACTGCAACATTTATTTGACACAATTTTATGATAAAAACAGTACCATTATGACGTTAACTAGGCACGTCCAAATGTCTGACAAAACTTTGCTATATACAGTATATATATATATATATATATATATAGTGTTGTCAATCGAATTAAATTTTGAAATTAATCGTGATTAATTCCACCTAAAATTAAAGTTTTTAAATATACTTTTATTTTGCAGTAATTTCACATTCAATCTTCAAATTAATGTAAAAATAACATAAAGACAGTATATTTTTAATATTCGTTTAATGGCATCTTTTTTATTATTGAAAGCAAGTATCACTGATACCAAAACTACTGATGTCTTTAGGAAATTGTTCTTTTTTCCCTTAATATTTAACCATTGACTAAATGTAATGTTGACTATATTAATATTACAGTATAATTGAGAGCTAACAATTTTAACATTTATTAGACTTTTAAAAATAACAACTTCTAATTTAAGTCAACTTAAAACAATCTTCATATAAACCCATTATAAAAAAATTATATTTACCTGTGCCCTTCAGCAAGTACAGGGCCCAGGCTCTGTTGGTGCCCTAGGCAAGATTTTAGATTTCCGCCCTCCACCCCCCACTAAAAAAAATTCAGAAAATGCAGATTTTTCTAAACTTTACTATAATATAATATAACACAAATACTGATAAGTATTAGCATAAACAAACAGTAAATAAATTGTGATAATAAATAAATGCACCTTGTAGGTATTTTATGAGTGAATCTGTTAAAACATTGATGAGACCAGACATGAGTTATAGCCTACTCCCAAACAGAGAAATGCAACCCACAACATGCCTACAGTGACAAGTATAGCCTACTTATTACAACAAAGAAAAATATGAGCAATATGAAATGCCTAAAATAGTCTACAACCGACAACCTAAAACAGACAACAAAGGCAACAAAATAAAGGCTACATTTTGTAATTTATTTGTAGATGTTAGCCAGATAGCTAGCTAGTTAGTCTAATTACTAATCCTACATCAGTACTTCTGCAGCGATGTAGGACGATTTTGAAGTTGGAGGAGAAAATGAGAAGGGAGTTTTTCAACATACTCTGTCATGAACTGGAAAAAACAGAGTTCACACAGAGCTAGACAAGAGGAGCTTTTGAGGTTAAAAAGTATATAAATTGTAATTTTTTTTTAGAAAATAACCAATCGTTATGCAAGATAAGACCCTTCTTCCTCGGCTGGGGTCATTTAGAGCCCTTTGAAGTTGCATTTAAACTGCATTTTGGAAGTTCAAACTCGGGGGCACCATAGAAGTCCATTATATGGAGAGAAATCCCGAAATATTTTCCTCAAAAAACATAATTTCTTTATGACTGAAGAAAGAAAGACGTGAAGAAAGAAAGACATGAACATCTTGAATAACAAGGGGGGGTGAGTACATTATCTGTAAATTTTTGTTCTAGAAGTGAACTACTCCTTTAAGAGCACATAAATGGCAAAACTATTTTAACTGCATGCGCCATGCATAATTAATGCTTTATGTTGATGTATTATAATTACCTCATGGCACAGAAAGTGTTTAAATTATTCCAACATGACATGTCAAATTTTATGATTTTTCATTGATGTCAATTTTATTTTATTCTAACATTATTTAACATTATTATCATCTGACCAAAAAAAACAAACAAAAAAAACCCTTTCGTGTGGCGCCCCCCAGTCATTTTGCGCCCTAGGCAACTGCCTATGTCGCCTATGCCACGGGCCGGCCCTGAGCAAGTAGGAAATAAACAGAAATAGAATAAAGTTATAAAACACTAAATTCTAAATTAAATATAGATGAATCCTTAAAGCTACAAAAGTTATTGATATTCTTTTGTTCTTTGATTAACAGACATCACAGCAGCTGGGTTATTAGGTTATTTGGCTGCTATTACTTTAAGAGCTGCCACTGCTGAACATGACACGCATGCTTGTAGATTAATTTGCGCTCTAATACGAAATGATACAAGCCGGACAACATGTTATCTGACCGCAGTTCACTGATGTTCTACTGAAGCTCCTTGTCACCTGTACCATTTCCGCACTCGTTTGATTAGCGCCTGTCGCTGAGGCGAAGTGAAGTGTGTGTCTGAAAAATATCCTGTTTGATGTGGTCGTAAAGACGTTCTACTTCTAAATAAACACAATTCTTGTCAATAAAAAAGAGACAGAAGCAGCAGTTGTGAGTGGGGTGGCCAACCATAGCTCCACCCCTGCGTTAAATATTTTTTACCGTTGTTAAACTGGAAAAATTAATCACCCATGTTAAGGCCCCCTCTCCCTCGTCGGGCCCTTGTAATCATCCTAACCTTCCCCCCGTTATGGCGCCCCTGACACTGGCTCACAAAACCACTTTTCTGCAAAGTTTATCTCCAGCTCTAATCAAACACTCCTTACTTGTATATTTACATATTTATGAAATGAAACATTACAGCAGTTTTTAGTAGCAGTGTTCCTCACATACTTTACTTTACCCCAATTTAAACAGCACCCCAATAATCTACAAGTAATGTATGCAATCCACAAGTTGAGTTCTTGTAATTAACATATCCATCCTTAAAATGTTTTAATTTCAAAGCATTGCTCCCGGCTAAAATACAAATCCTATCCCTGTTGCTTTCTCCAGTGAAAAAGTCATCTCGTCTGATGAATGGGTGAACTATTCCTTTAAAGGGACATGAGACACTAAACTAGTTTTAAATAGAGATATATCTGTTGCACATCATAGAAGACAATGTCTCCATCCATTAATTTGAACTTACAGAGAAAACCAGTTGATTTTGAGCTAATTTTGAACTTTTTCAATGTGTCAACGTTTTCTTACAACATATTGTACAGCGATGACTTATCTGTGCAGGATTATTAGTTAAATCTAAATCTAAAACCATTATTACAGCTAACTAAATCTAAAACTAAAACCATAAAAACACTTTTGTTACTTGAAATAAATGTTAACATTAAACAAAACTTTTAATTTAGCTTGAATTCCCAAGGAAATTTTTCTCATTTTCATTTAGTTTAACTGGATGCACTAAAATAACTACAACTGAAACTGAAAAAAAATACATAAATAAAAAATAAAAATGACAAACAAAAAATGACTAAACATAACAAAAAAGAGAAAATATAAAAGTAAAAGCTTTTAACAGTGTTACCAAAATAACGCTGCATCTGTTCACCCACCGTAATCATTCATGACCTTATCCTCTGAGAAGATACTTCTCTTTATTAGTAATGAAAGCATCTGTTGGTGACAGATGTTTCAAACTGTGAGACTGCTCAGCAAGTGAGAGACATGTTTATGGACAGAAAAGAATAAGTGTTTACTCTTTGTAAGAGTTTTGAGGAGCTAGTTATTGTAATGAATCATTCAGAAAAATCAAAGAGTTAGGTTGAGCTGATGATTTAATTCACAGAATCTTAGATGGTGATGATTATCCAGGCTCAGGTACACGTGTTTAGGGATAGTTCAATACATAGGGTAGTATTTGACGTATTCTATGCATCTTTGAAAGAGTAAAAGGTAAATGTACCTGTTTTATTTATTTATTTAGTTTTTTAAAAGACAGAGAGTGTGTATGGGCGAGAAGGTGTAAAGGCATGCTGACTCGTCTGACTGTTCTGTGGTAAGCAAAAATTTCCTGTAAATGGGCTGAACTTTACAAGTGATGATGACACACTAAATAATGCCATCCTGTGAGAGTGTGTCTATATGAAGTTAAATCTGCATTGAATGGTGCTTCAAGGCTGAAAAGGTATGTCAGACAATTTATATTTTTTATGTTGTGTTTATTCTAAAAACCATTTAGAAAAAATAAAAGTTTAGGGTTTTAAAAATTTGAAATTGTGTTTCTGAGTTCAAAGTGTTTGTGAAGTGACCTGCTCGTGTTCAAAGCAGGAGATTGAACTGAATATCCTGTAAAAATTGAATAACGAATGTCAATTAGTATGGCATCATTTATGGAAGGATTTCTATAAAGAATGGTCAGAAATATTCCCTGGTCAAGCTCAGAAACTTAAACTTCTTATAAACTAATTACACAGTGGAATGAAAATGAATAGGATACCAAACAGGATGATCAGCCTAACAGGACGGAAATAGAGAGCTCAAGTTAACCATTTCTCAGTGAGTAAATAAAAGTTAGCTTATATGACACTGTGAACAAAGTTATCTTTTGACATTTTGATTCTGTAATACCTTTTCTATAATTTAATGATAATTTTACATGTTTGAATGAATGAGACAAAATCACTCAACATCACAAAATTCATTAAAACCATACTTACAGACAGGGCTTGACATTAACACCCGCCAACCCGCCAAATGTGGGTGGATTTCAGTAGTTGCGTGTAACACTTCACTCCTACTAGCCACTTTGGCGAGTTGAATTTTATATGTTGTCAATGTTGATTCAATAACCTGTTCATACAGACAGGCACTTGCGTCATTCCTGAATGAATCAGCGGTCTGAACGAATCGTTTAAATGAATGACCCAATGACCCATTGGTTAAAACAGACACGTGCTGCCACCTACTGGCGGTTTACTTTCAAATGTAAAAGTAGCCTATCATTGCATTTTCTTTTACATTTCATATTTCTATATTAAAAAGGATATAAATCACTGGGTTCATAACATTTATGCTGTTGTAATTTTGCATTGTTAATGCATTTCAGCATCATTACACTGTCTGTGTGAATGTATCTAAATGCCATTAACTTCATGCAGCTGCTTCCGTTTCTTGCAGTTGAAAGATCAATGTTGTTACTGATTTCATTTGATTGGTAACGGCCCTATCATGTCTTATTATAATAACCAAAATTATTAATAAAATGTAAGAATTTGATATGAAAGATGACACATAAGATTAGGAAAAAACGCTATTTGTATAGGCAAAAAATGACCTGGAAATCGACAAGTAAATTTTAGTATGCAGTAACTTTAATCATATAAAATGTAATTTCCCAGCAACAAAATTGTAGCCAAGTTAATGTCAAGCCCTGCTTACAAATATTTGTGCTGCTGCCTTCTCATCAAAATGATTTCATTTCCTGGAGGGTGATATCACCGAAAACAGAGGAAGTGGGATAGTTAGTTTCTTTTTTATGAAACAAAAAGCATTTGTATACAGCCCCTCTAGTGTATAATTGTTTATATCATGTGTAATGTTTGTCATATACACATAACTTGTTCTTGTTAATAAAAAAAGTTTGTGAATAGATGTTCTTTTAGGTATTTTAGTAAACTCCAAAGATAAACAAGCCCATGTTTTTATTTAATAATTTTTTTAAAATCATAAATGTATCATGTATCATGTAGAGAGCCAAAGCTTAGAGCTTGAATATATTTTTTCCCAAACTAAATGAACAAAATCAAGAAGTGAAAGTAGGGGATCTTGTTGATGAGGAAAACAAAAACAATTGTGGAAGTATTTTGTGGAAGTACAGCATGTGCAGTCATGCACAACATTGCTCAAGAGATGGATAGGAAGCTGGTTCGTTATAAATGCAAAAATGACAGTTGTTAGATGACAAATGGGTGCTGGTGCAGTAATGCTGGAGACACTGCTATTAGGCTGAGGTGAGAGACTGTCTTGTTATTTATTAGACTTATGAAAATGTACTTCAAACCACATCAAAGTGTTTGCCTTTGAGTGTTTTTTTTTTGTTTTGTTTTTGTCCGCAGAGATGCTTACATTCATTTTTATATATTATATATATATATATATATATATATATATATATATATATATGATTTATATTTGCGTATGATAAGCTTCTCAAAAAGTTATTTATTTTCTCTTTATTGATTAACAGAACCAAACCTGTTGTAGCTAATCTAAGTTATATTTTAGTTTGAAATACTGCTGAGCAATAATAATCTAGGAACAGTGATTGTGGTATTATTGATATTTGTGACCCTGGACCACAAAACCAGTCACAAGGGTCAATTTTTTGAAATTGAGATTTATATATCATCTGAAAGCTGAATAAATAAGCTTTCCATTGATGTATGGTTTGTTTGAGATACAACTATTTGAAAATCTGGAATCTGAGGGTGCAAAAAATCTAAATATTGAGAAAATCGCCTTTAAAGTTGTCCAAATGAAGACCTTAGCAATGCATATTACTAATCAAAAATTAAGTTTTGATATATTTACAGTAGGAAATTTACAAAATGTCTTCATGGAACATGATCTTTACTTAATGAATTTTGGCATAAAAGAAAAATCGATCATTTTGACCCATACAATGTATTGTTGGCTTTTGCTACAAATATACCTGTATTGCTACTTATGACTGCTTTTGTGATCCAGGGTCACATTTATAGTTTTTCTGAAGAAATATTTCATTAACAGATTTTCTTTTTGTTGTCTGCTTACAGGGACTCAACAGAAACTACAATGGATTCATCAGATTTTGTATTTGATTATAATTACACTGATTATGATAACGTCACCTCCTCTGGTAATTTAATTACTGAAGAAGTGTCTTTCCACGTCCACACCACCACATGTTTCACTCAGGTTCTCTGCCTGTTGTTGCTGGTGATCAACGTGATCATCTGTTTGCTGGGCCTTGGAGGAAATGGTGTGGTTATCTGGATTGCAGGGTTTGGCATGAAGAAGTCAGTCAATACAACCTGGTATTTGAGTCTGGCTGTATCTGACTTCGTATTCTGCGCCTGTTTGCCTTTTAACATCGCCTACAGCGTCACGTCGGAATGGATCTTCGGCCTCTTCATGTGCAAGTTCACTTCCTTTGTCATGTTCCTCAACATGTTCAGCAGCATCTTCCTCCTCATCATCATCAGTGTGGATCGCTGTGTCGCCGTCATGTTTCCTGTTTGGGCACAGAATCACCGCACTATTGGAAAAGCATCTGCATTGATCGTACTCGCTTGGATTGTCTCCGCAGCTTTAAGTATCCCGTCTATGGTATACCGCGATGTCCAGAATCACCTGGGCACAAACCGATGCATTAACAGCTATGTGTCTAGCCAGTACAGCCACGAAATCATAGCCGTGAGCCGCTTTGTTTTTGGATTTGTGATCCCATTCATCCTCATTATTGTTTGTTATACCGTCATCATCCTCAGACTGAGAGCCACCCAGATGGCAAAGTCCAACAAACCGTTTAAGATCATGACAGCTCTCATTTTGACCTTCTTCCTGTGCTGGCTGCCTTACCACACGTTTGTACTAATCGAACTAAACCAGACCTTCCACACTGAGACCATTGCTCTCGGACTGAAAATTGGCACCACTGTCGCCGCCGCAAACAGCTTCCTGAACCCCGTTTTGTACATTTTCATGGGCAGTGACTTCAGGAAGAAGTTCAGGAGCTCCATCTTATCAAAGATTGAGAATGCCATTGGAGAAGAGGGCCGAACGATCAGTCGCTACCTGTCTCGCTCCAGCTCAGTAGATGCCAGGGCGTCCACTCATATCTAAAGAATAAACTGGAAGTAATCATTTTCAGTTATTTTTTCAGCATAGGGCTGCCAATTTAATGAATACTTTTTTAATATGATTCATTTTAAACTATACTAAAATAACACAGTGCCTCCTGACTGTAAATTCCATAATAAGGAATTTTACTACTTAAAAAGCTGTAAATAGAAAAAATACGTTTTAAAAGAAAATACTATTCCAGTCTCTCTACTTTAAAATGTCATGTTTAATTCAGTGTGTTACTTGCGTTTCTCTTTGTAATTATTTGTAAAATTTACTAGCAACTTCCAGATGTAAAAAGTCGTGGCCTAATGGCTAGAGAGTTGGACTTGTAACCCAAAGGTTGTGGGTTTGAGGCTCAGGTCCAGCAGGGATTGTAGTTGGGGGGAGTGAATAACCAGCACTCTCTCTACCCTCAATACCACGACTGAGGTGAGACCCTTGAGCAAGGCACTGAATCCCCAAACTGCTCCCTGGGTGCTGCAGCATTGGCTGCCCACTGCTCCAGGTGTATGTTCACTACTGTGTGCATGCACTTGGATGGGTTAAATGCAGAGGACAAATTCTGAATATGGGTCACCATACTTGGCCACACACCACTTCCCTTTCCCTAAAAAATTGTTTTTTTGTTTTTTTTTTGGTGAAATATCTGAGCCAAAAGGCCCCAGACTTTACTACAAATGGCCAAAAAGTAAAAAGGCCAAAAGTAAACGTTGCATTATATTATCTATATTTTATTAAATATATCTTTTTTAATATATATTTATATATTTTTTAAATAAATCACATATTTTTATCCCTCTCATGTGATTTGGCATGGAGGGCCTTTTGGGCATTTCTGATCTGAGCAATTAAAGCTTGAAATGCCACCAAAATAGATTGTGTTTTACTAGATGCATTATTGCATTCAGAACTGCTTGTGTGCAGCAAAATTACACATTTTTAACAGATTTAAACTTCTTTTAACTTGACTTTTAACACTGCATCTTAAAAATAGTGCACAAGATACAGTTAGAGAGATGTGATGCAATAACCAAAAACATCTGACCAGAAACATTTTATATATACACAGACCAAAAATAAGGTGAATGCAGAAAACCTGTTAAGTCGTATGTTTATGTTCAATGATATGGAAAGAAAACAGTATTTTGACTTCTAAAGCCACTTTTTTTTTTCTTTTTTAATATATTCAATTATTTACTTGTCTGCCACGATGTTTTACTTGTTAAAGCCTTCATTTGGGGCTTTGCAATTAGTATATGCAATTAATTTGAATACATTTTTGGTTGATTTACAATATTACTTTTCAGTTATTTATAGTAAGTATAATCAAACTATTTTTATGCATAATGCAAATGGATTCTTGATGTAAGCTAGCATACTTTAATATTCATAATCAATTGTACTGATCTTGTACAGATCTGAATGTCATTGAACTTTTCTGTGACTAATAAACATTTTTATTCTGAAGGCAATTATGGTGCCATGAGCTTCACAGAATAACACACTTCAGCATCCTCCCACAATGCTGTAGAGTTTGATGTATGTTGGCCTGCTCACTGCATGGCGCTATAGTTTGGTTTTTAACCTCAAACCAACCCATCGCTAACTATCAGATAAACAAAGCAACTTGAATAGGGTACTGGCCGTCGACAGTCTCAGTTCTCAGAAATTTGCTTGCATCTTACAGAGGAACTAGGTGTTAAAATGTTTGGCCAATTGCTCAGTCTGCACTTACCAGCAAACAACCCAGCAGCAGAAGTTGATTTCTAAACCATTGCAAACAGCATTGTGAAGCTTACTTTGTGAGGTAAGTTGTCATCAGATGACATCAGAACCAATGCATCAAAGATAATATTTCTATATGATCATACAGTAAACACTTGTTTTCAGTTCAATTTTAAAGACAGAAAGCATTAAGATGAATATGATTAACAATTCCATGTTGCAATAGAATATTTTCCAAATTTAGGATTGCAATCACTTTTACAGGTGGTAGATATCAGATATAATACAAAACGAGAAACATTATACCTACTCACTTAACAGTCAGCAGTCTTACAAGTTTTACTTAAAGTTGTACGTAACATTCAAATGTGAATAGCATGCCACTTGTGTTGTGTTCTATTCTGTGATTCTGTGTGGTTTAAACACTGAAATAGCTTTTTAAGTAACAAATTAGGCAACCTTCATACAAACAGCCATGCATGTAACAATCAAAGGGAATTTACGGTCAAAAGCATTATAAAAGTGCAAGCAGTTTATGGAAAAAATAAGGGAAGCTATGGTAGAATTCTGCTAGCACTGTGCTTTTTTAATGGCCTTTTTTGACAGTTCTGCTCGTCAGAGAAGGACTGATTGGAAATTATATATTGTATGCATCATGCAGAATTTGTTCTGTTATTTTACTACTGAGATTATTTTTTTAATTGTGAAAAGTTAACTATTGGTTAACTCTGGTACATAGCATCAACTGGAAATGTTTATGTTTAATATTGTACATGATCCCTTTAAAAAACAAAACAAACCAGGCTGAAAACTTAACTTTTAAACTTTTAATGCATCGGTCATAGTAAAAAAACAGAGCACTGCATAATGGAGTGCAGCAGATCAGTGCAAGAATTTCTATTATTAGAGGTGGGGGGAGAGATTGGAAGATTTCTAATTATTACAATAATTTGAGTGTCTATGGTGGTTATGGCCCGGCTTCAATTTAAATACATTTGGATAAATTGCTCCTTGTTTTTGTTACAGAACTCTTCTTCCTATTCAGTTCTAATGGAAGACACAATGACTTCAACTCCAGTTCTAAATGATGATATTTATAGTTATGATGATATTTTACAAGTGTTAACTGGAGACAGCCATGTGAAAGAAGAGCAACTTCATGTGGACTTACATCCTGGATACTGCAGGGAAACAGCTTGTGTAATCACAGTGATCTTTAATGTGATCATATTCCTTCTCGGCATTACTGGAAATGGTGCGGTGATCTGGATTACTGGTTTTAAGATGAAGAAGTCAGTAAATACCACCTGGTACCTGAGTCTGGCTCTGTCTGACTTCATTTTCTGCGCTACTCTCCCTTTTACCATTGACAACTTAGTGAAGAACAGCTGGAACTTTGGGCTCTTCATGTGTAAGTTCAACGCTTTTGTTATGACCCTCAACATGTACAGCAGCATATTCGTCCTGGTCATCATTAGTGTGGATCGCTGCATCACTGTCAAGTTTCCTGTCTGGGCTCAGAATCAGCGCACCGTACAGAAAGCTTCTTTAGTTGTTGGGTTGGCTTGGTTTGTGTCTTCTTTGCTTAGCATTCCATCTGCTAAATTCAGAGAGATTATAAATATATATACATGCTATAGCAACTATGAGAATCACCACAAAACCGTCGTGTTCATGCGCTTTACTTTTGGGTTTTTGATTCCATTCCTGACCATCTTCACCTGTTACTCAATCCTGATCCGTAAACTTAGAGCAAACCAAATGTCCAAATCCACCAAGCCCTACAAGATCATGACATTTCTGATCGCAACTTTTTTCATCTGTTGGTTGCCATTTCAAATATTATCCGTTTTAGAGTTGGACAGATCTGAGCACAGCTTCGCCTTTCACACAGCCCAACAAGTATCCGCTACTCTCGCCAGTGCAAACAGTTTTCTAAACCCGTTCCTCTATGCATTCATGGCCAAGGACTTAAAGAAGAAATGCTATTCCTTTCTTTCGAAGATTGAGAGCGCCATCGACGAGGAGACCCGAAGTGCTTTCAGAGCAACTTCAATTACCAATTCTGTGGATAACAGACTTTCCACTGCTGTCTGAAATTTTAACACGAGCCATGGACAAAAGATATCTCTCTTTATTCTCTTCCAAGTGTGACTGGAGAATGCTGGCCTATAGAAACGACTTAGCATTAACAAGTAGTGCAATTGTTTTGTCTATTGCATGTTTGAGTTTGGAAATTTACAAGTAGAAGTTTGAAAAAAAAAAAAATGTAAATAGAGGTTTAACACAAGCTACTTTACAAGTCATAGTATTTTAATGATTTTGCAGAATTCTACGACAGCTATTAAATATTTACTGTTTTTATCTTACCATTTGTGTTACAAATATGAGGTGTGTGTGGGGGGGGGGGGGCGGGGGGGGGGGTCCATGTTCCACATCTCTCTCTCTCTGTTTTGCTAACATATACATAAAAAAATATATAATAAAAATCTTGTTCTAACCATTCTGTTTCCTTAAGTGCTGGTAATTCTCTTAATTATTTAATATGCCTATAAATTAAATCCATACACAATACATTCACAAGGACGCTTCAGCATTATTCGTTTTTGATATGGTAAACATATAACGTGTGATACTTCCTATCTTTCAATACTTCCTGCTTATAAGCATTACAAAATATATTTGCATGTATTTGGTAGTTTATGCTTTATTTTGTATTCATAGATTTATAGACCTTATTTGCAGTTTTCATTTACAAAAAACACATCCCAACACTAAATTAGTCAGATGCAGGGCTGACTGCAACTCAAATGGTTGCATTGTAACAAAATGTAAAACTCTAAGACCATTAAAACCAAGTCGCCTTGGCATCCATATGTTGTTTCTGTATCATTTTGACAAATGACCAGTCAAAAAGGTCCACAAAACAATTGAGTCCACAAAACCTTGAATTCATTTTTGAGTAAGCGGTTTAATTCAGACCGCTCAGTTGCAGTTTGCAGCCCTTCACCTCTGACCATTTAGAGTACAGCAGTGGTTCATTTTATAACCACTGAATAATTCAGACTGACTAGTGTTTGTAAATAAATCCTACCGCATATTAAAGGTACTCCTTCATGAGTAGACACGCCCCTTACTGCTGATTGGCCACAAGTTTGTTTTGGTACTCAGTTTTCTAAAGAGTTTTTGAAAAATTGCATACCCCACCTTTAAATGTATAGTGGGTAGCCTTAGTCTCAGTTGTTATGACCGCAGTAACCTTATCAACAAATACACTTCATTTAGCTTTGAGCACTGGCCGCTCGAGTGATGCTCGTATCACACCTTCCCTGTGAAAACGGCACAAAACAACAGACAAGTACACTCTTAAAAATAAAGGTGCTTAAAAGGTTCTTCACAGCGATGCCATAGAAGAACCATTTTTGGTTCCACAAAGAACAATTCAGTCAAAGGTTCTTTAAAGAACCATCTCTTTCTTACCTTTTTATAATGTGAAAAACCTTATTTTGCCACAAAGAACCCTTTTGTGAAACAGAAAGTTTCTTCAGATGTTAAAGGTTCTTTATGGAACCATTTAGACAAAAAGGTTCTTCTATGGCATCATGAAGCACCTTTATTTTTAAGAGTGTAGAGGATAAATTTGTAAAACCAGGGCAGACCTAAGACTTTTGAATAAATTGCTTTTGAATATCTATGATTTGATGCAGTGTTTCAGAAAGTATGTTTGTCCTCAGAAAGCTGTTGCAGCCTGGAAACTATTCTTGTGCCATTTCCTGAAACAGCGATAAAACCTATTAACTCTGACTCTAGGAAGTTGCAACACAATGTAAATAGAGCTGTAAAGAGATGTTTAAAAGTGGTGTGAAGTTTTATCACCATTAGCAAGCACTGAAATTGCATAAATAATGGTTTTTTTTTTGTTTCATTAGCATTTAACAATTGCGCACAGAAAATCTAAATAAATAAATGTTAAAAAAAAACCTTACAATCATATTCAAATCTTAAAATAAATAAACAAATAAGCAAGCAACTACATACATAAATGAACGTTGGGCCTCTGAGAATTTGGGGCTTTACAATTTATTGATCAGGACATCTGATGCACCATCCAAACAAGTGCAAGATCTTTCCTCATTCACACAGTTCTCTCAGCTTACAATTATAATAAAAATCTTGTTGCAATCATTTAATTTCCTTTGTATTGCTGGCAATTACTCTTATTTCCATAATTATTTAGTAGAAATTCCTTACATTCACTCCATACAAAATACATTCAGAAAGACACTTCAGCTCCTTTTTGAAATGAAAAGCATGTAATGCTCAAATTTAAAAGCCTTTTCAAAAATATAGGTGACGCTTTGTCTTTTAAAGTCATTCTCCTTGTGAGCATTACAAAAATACATGTGTATTTACATATACTGAATGTTATTTGTTAGGTCTCCAGCTGACGAGCAGAAATTTACCCGTGAGGTGCTTTTTGTCTCTTTAGAACATTGCTTTATACTTGCTTTCACCCCTTCAAGATTATTTTATAAAGCTGTTTTGCTATTTTGAATAAAACTCCTGCAATTAATACACTGAAAAAAATTCAGAACATTTATACAGGGAAAACCTGATGTCTAATGATATTTTGGGAGGAATTATTTGATTTTGTAGGGAAGTTATTCAATGCACCTCACAACTACTCTCACAATCTAACCTGGTACATAAATTGGTGAAAAAAGTGTTTTTGCATAATGGGATAGTTCATCCAAAAATGAAAAAAAAAAAAAAAAAAAAGTCATCATTTCCACATCTGTCAAAAACATAAATAACCGAATGAACTTTCATTTTGGGGGAAACTACTGTATCCCCTCAACAGATTAAAATAATAAAAGGGGTAAAGGGTCAGTCAATGTCATTTTAAGCAATTTACAAGAAGCCAGCCCCCATTTCTTTAACTTTATGAACACAAGATGAAATGTTTTTTTTGGACCACCCACTGCAAATACATCTTAAAACCTCAGTGAGAAAAAAGTTCAAATCAATTAACTCAGTGAAAATCTCAGTGTAGAAGTGCTCTAAACACAAAACAGAAGAACTCAAGGGCTGCAATTTGCCTGCAAATCACTGAAGGCAAGTACCAGACAACGTGTTTTCGAGTCGCCCATGCATTTATCTAATACACGTGGTAGAACTTGAGGATTTTTGTTGTCCATATTAGTTTTAATAAGCATCATAACCTCTGAAGGCAATTTCCAGATATTTGTGGTAACAGGAAGCTGGGGTTCAGATGTTAAAAATGAAATCGCTGTCCAGATATTCCCAATGAGACTGAAGTGCTTAAGGGATCATAGTGTAGTCCAGCAGTGGAAGGAAAAGCCAATTTAATGAAAGACAGATATCATGGCTTTATCTAAATAGCTGTCCCAGATGTCTTGATGGCAACAGTCACTTTGATAAAAAGTGTGAACAGTCATTTCCTGTAATGACTGAACTGTTACTGCACACTTATTCTGGCCTAAGGAAGATGGATCCATGGTGATTAAACTCAAAGCAAAATTGTTGCACAAGCCCATGTCTTACTATGTAGTGTAGATTATTAATGAAAGGGCAAACAGTTTTTCAGCAGATCATTTGTGCAGTACACACCATTCTTAAAACTGAAAGCAAACAAGGAGAGTGATGATAAACAATTTCATATTCTAGGGGGAAAAATGGGCATAGCTGTGTTGTGAACAAAAAAAAAAAAAAAAGGCCTAAGTAAAGAGATGAGTATCATCTGGGCCTGTACCCCTCAGGTACACCAGACAGGTTTCTCTTTCTGAGTGCCGTGTCCACAGTCTTAATAAGCCTGTCAATAATGGCACGCATCTCTGGCGTATAAGGGTTGTATTCCAGCTTCCTCAGCCCAGAGCGTTTGAAGTTCCCATCCTTCTGTCCTTCCACACACAGCAGGCGGTCCTCTGAGACTTCTAGGCCCAGAAAGATGACCATGCCTTTTAACTGTGAGAAAAGGTCCCGTTTTAATTCCTCAAAGTGTACCACTTGAACTTTCTTTCCATATTTCAGCCAGTCTAGTGTGTGGGATGCCCACCATGGAGCGTAGTTCTTCACAAACTCTGGCCACTCTGATTGAGAGAGAATGAGAGAGTTGAACTTCTTGAACAATAACATCTTGCAGTAACATGGCGCCTAAGATTGCAGACGCCTGACAGCACTGCACAAATGTACCAGACATCACAAACACAACTAGATTCAATAGCGGAACGGCTTAAGTGTATTTGTAATCAATGCTCAAAGCACTTTTCTGAAAAGAAAAATTAAGCACAAGTCAATCATACTCTGAATTGAGGAACCTGTTTGTATTTAAAGGGATAGTTCACCCAAAAATGAAAATTTGATGTTTATCTGCTTACCCCCAGGGCATCCAAGATGTCGATGACTTTATTTCTTTAGCAGAACACAAATGAAGATTTTTAACTCAGCCCATTGCAGTCTGTCAGTCATATAATGGCAGTCAATGGGACCCAAGGCTTTGAGAATTAAAAAAAAAAAAAAAAAAAAAACCCATACACAGACAAAACCAAATTAAACCCTGCGGCTCGTGACGATACATTGAGGTCTTAAGACACAAAACGATCGCTCTGTGCAAGAAACTGAAGAGTATTTATATCATTTTTTACCTCTGATCCACCGCAATGTCCAACCGTCCTGAGCGTGTTCACAACAGCCGGCATAGTAGACGCATGCGCGGAAGCGATCTGTCGCGCATATACATCACTCATTGTTTACACCATCACGTGCCGGCTGTTTAATTTGGTTTTGTCTGTGTATGTTTTTTTTTTTGACTCTCAATGCCGTGGGTCTCATTGACTGCCATTATATGACTGACAGACTGCAACTGTTTGAGTTAAAAATCTTCGTTTGTGTTCTACTGAAGAAACAATGTCACCTACATCTTGGATGCCCTGGGGGTAAGCAGATAAACATCAAATTTTAATTTTTGGGTGAACTATCCCTTTAAGTAATAGAATATAATTTTCTGCTGAGTCTTATCAGTGGAGAGAAAGAAAACAGTACAGTAGCTAATGAAGTGCTGATGTCTTTGTTTCACAAACCGAATTAAATTATCATAATCATGATGATAAAGGATGTTAAAAGAATTGAATACAAAAGGAAGAAGCAAAAAATGCTGATTTTTTGAGAAGCTTCTGCGTTTTGGTCGGTGTGACGCATCAGAAATAACTAATAAGCTCGTTGGCACGGCAACAAGAACAGTGAAACAATAACTGAGGAACATGGAGTGTTACAGTTTTTCTCAATTGATTTGACACTTTTCTCCAACGCAATGTACTTATTCTCAAAACAATTAGCACAGCCATCCAAACAAAATTATCTTAATCAAACAGTTCAAATTTACTGCAAAATGAAGCACTGCAATTTTTTCTAGTAAATATTAACATCAAATCTATAGGTTTGTTCTCTAATGATTATAAAACAGTCAGCTGTAGATGCACAAATACACTAATGAAAATACATGTTTATTGCAATTCTTCAACAGGGAGTTTTGTTTTATACATATTGTGTATATCTAAACAAAAAAACAAAAAAAAACGTTATCCAACTCCTATCACCCATGTGAAAAACTAATTGCCCCTTTAAATTTAAAATCTGTTTATGCCACCTTTAGCAGCAAGAACTGCAAACAAACTTTTCTGATAACTACAGATCAGTCTTTTACAGCACAGTGGTGGATACACACACACACACGTGTGTGTGTGTGTGTGTGTGTGTGTGTTTGACTAGAATATTTGGTTTTGACCTGGAAGTTTCAGGTTTGTGCAGGTTGGTGTATAGTTTTGAGATTGTGTTTATAGTTGTGAGAAAATGGTGAATTGTTTCATGAATTGTGTGTTAGCAATCGAGAAAAACTGTAATGCCCCCCGTTTTTATTTTTATTTATATTGTATTTATTTATTTTTGCATATTCATTCTTGCTCTTTGTATACTTTCCCTTATTACTCTAAAGCAATTTTGATAAACGTGTAAACGATAAGGAAAACTGCATTTCCTGTATTGAGTGTATGATTAACTGAATAGTTTTCAGTTTAGGGCCAATCAAATATACCATGTTCATTTGATAGAATGACAAATTACAGTTTCGTTTGTTGTGTTTGGACAAATGGTACATAAATGTTTGTGATGTGTAAAACATTTTTTCAGATATTTTAAAGTACTGTGAAAACATTTGAGAGTTTTGTACACATTGTTTTGAGAATTATTTGCATGATTTGTAATTTGTATGAAATGAACGAAAATGTATAATCTGTTTAGGACAATTATAAAGTGTTCAGATCACTGTGTTAACTGTTTTGAGAACAGTGACCCGAGTTTGGAGAAATGTGTCAAATCAATTGAGAAAAACTGTAAGTGTTAGAATGTGTTAAAAACACACATAGACAACTTCATTAAACTGTTTAAAAATGAAATAAAAACAGAAAGATGCTCATTTCGAAAAACCAAAACACCAAAATGTCACAAGTATCTGCTTCTCTGTGGGAAAAAAAAATATTGTAAAGAAGCAGAACAAGAGAGAAAAATTGCTTAAAAATGGACTTCATTGCTTAAAAATGGACTTTACTGACCACTACCTTAGTTCACAAACCTTTGTAAAATGCAACAATATTTTAGTAAAACTAGATTAACTGCAAGTAAAATGTGTTTTGGTTTAAGGGTTATAACCATTAACTATTCAACACACCAGAAACCTGTATTTGATGCCCAATAGATTTCCTGTATCTAAACATCAGCATCATTAGTCTTAAGGAGGTTTCTTGGATTCTTGTACAAAGTTAAAATGGATAAGACTTAAAAACCACATTAAAGACAATCATGGCAGTTTGTGTCTGCTAAGGACACACTCTCGACCGCAGTTCAGCAGTTAAGTTTAACCCTCAGACTAATGGTTCTTTTAAACATTTAGCCTGGTTATAAACATTGGGCTGTTGGGCTACCAAACTGACAAAAAATAATACCAGCAAGTACTGTGATGAGCTCGGTGAAGACAAAAACATGTGTCAAATAATGCCTGCATATGGAAGAGAAGCTGGACAAATTATGATGGGGATTTTTTTTTTTTTTTTTAAATATAGCAACAGTAGAAAAAAATAGTTAAAGGAACAATTCACCCAAAAACGAAAATTTGTTGAAAATGTACTCTCCCATCAGGCCATTCGAGATGTAGATGAGTTTGTTTCTACATCAGAACAGATTTGGAGAAATTTAGCATTGCGTCACTTGCTCACCAATGGATCCTCTGCAGTGAATGGGTGCCGTCAGAACGAGAGTTCAAACAGCTGATAAAAACAACACAATAATCCACATGACTCTAGAGATGTGAAAAGCTATGTGTTTGTAATAAATACATTATGAAGATGTTTTTAACTTTAAACCATTGTTTTCAGCTAAAATACGAGACCTCTATCCACAATACTGCTTTCTGTAGTGAAGTCATCTCATCTGAATCAGGAGAGAAATATGCACAACTCAAGTACACCGTTTACAAGCAAAAACAGTCCAAAACAGTTTTATAAAATATGTTGGTGGTTTAAGATGTGAGATGACAACGGGTGCATTGTTATTATTATTCGTTATGACTTATGATATATAACTTATCATTATTATGCATTATCAAAGATTATTGACTGTATATTGGCCAGATGCAATGATTTAAAGCTAAAACGCCTTAATGATAGATTTGTTTCTTACAAACACACTGCTTTTCAGTTCACAAGATGTTATCGATGGACTGGAGTCATTTTGATTACTGTGATGCTTTTATCATCTGTTTAGAGTCTCATTCTGACGGCACCCATTCACTGCAAATGATCCATTGGTGAGCAAGTGATGTGATGCTACATTTCTCTAAATCTGTTCTGATGAAGAAACAAACTCATCCACATCTTGGATGGCCTGAGGGGGAGTACATTTTCAGCAAACTTTCATTTGTGGGTGAACTATTTCTTTAACAGAGGCAATTAACATGCACGTTTCTTACGTGTTTTATGCAAGTACTGCTGTTTGCATTGCACATCACTAGGCTTTAGAACAAGGTTTCATCTCTCACCTTTCCCCCTCCAATGAGCTTGAGAGGCAAATCCAATATGGCCGCCATACTTTCGGTTAAATTCTGCCATGAGGGCTTTATAAGGGTTCCGGATCATGAGAATGCTGGCGTCAAAGGCCTCAATCTCCTTCCTGCCGCTCTCATGGGTTTTGATACATACGGTTCTACCACTGTGCCAGTGATCTCTCTCCCCTTTGAAACCTAGACACACAGAGAGAGCAAAGAGAGTGTAAGACCATCAGCAGGCAAGAGTCAAAAAGATGGCCTTCTCAAACAGAGAACAAAAAGTTAAGTTAACCTTTGTTGTAAAGTGAGCCATCAAAGTAGTAGCTCCCGGTGTAGTAACCCGTGGCCAGCTCAATAAGGTGACGGGCCCAAGTATTCCCTGCGCCTGGGAAACTAGCTAGTGCCACTAGGTGTTTGGAACGAGTGGGTAAAAAGCGTCGGTCCATACAACGATTATCTGTAGAGATAAAGGAGAACACATCAGGGCAAACGTAAGATATTGAAGTGAAAATATCCTTAAAAGGTCTCATTAAAGTCTCCATGAAATTGCTTGACAAGCAAGTATATTAGCACATATATTTATGACCTCGAAGGTAGCATGTGGACTAAAAAATGCAAAAATAATAATCTTGAAAATCACAGAACCTTTGCATTCTGTATAACAGGTAAAATGTCTCAATCAGGTTTGAGCGGTCTGATAAAAAGGGGGAATGCACACACCACCATGAACATATGCTGCTATTTTGATGAAGTGAGAGAAGTTGATCTGCTCTTGAAAACAGTCTGATTCAGTAATTTCAATGTTATCTTGCTTGCAAATTTGGTTTGAAGCTGTACATGATGACCATTTAGAATTTGCACCACAGAGTGGATGACTATCAGACTGAAGAGGAAACGAGACAAAGCATGTTAACATAGCTACAGTGCAATAAATTCGCGAACCTTATCTGTGTGAAGCTCAAAATAACCTTATCTTTGTTGTGTCCTTGTACACAGATAATGTTAGTCAAAATAAATGACAGAATTCTAAGACAAAATGCTGCCTTTTTAAAAAAAAAAAAAAAAAAAATCATTAGGCTCTCCAAATGCTTAACCAAAAACATTTCTTTAAAATGTCCTGAAACCGTAAACTACATTTTTTGAGATTTTAACAGAGGTGTTTGTGTTGCACTTCATAGAAGACAATGTTAGCAATCATTTTAAATTTAGGAGAAAACTGGTTCATTGAGATCATTTTTTTGCGCTAGTCTTGTCATCTGGGTTTAAAATCTACATTGTGACAACAACACAATGTTGTGATGTGGCAAATCACAATAATACTGTACTTCGATGATGCATTAGTGTCTCATAATTATTCATGAGACTGCGGGTCCTTATCCTATGAGAAGATGCTTCGCTTAATTATTCACAATACCACGTCAATATCGTATGACAGAGACTTCAAACTGTGAGACTGTGTACAGTAAATAAAAGACAAGCTCATAAATGAAGTGTTTTGCTTTGTAAGAGTCTCTGTGTGGCATAAATTATATTCTGTCTCCGATACACAATTCATCCACACTGTGAGTGTAACCGGTCTTTGCAGATTCTTGATGTAAGTGATTAAATGGCTTATATAAATGCCATAAAATAAACTACAAAAGTTTGCAAAGATGCAACAGTGCGAAATACTCACATATATTTTACATGCAGAGTGCAAATGCAAATGGCTATGCATTTATTTGTGCATTAAATTAGAGCTCTCACAGGATGTGTAATTTATGTAATGTAAGGTGAGCTAACAAAACCATGTGTAGTATACAACCCCAATTCCAAAAAGGTTGGCACATTTTGTAAAATGCAGTGAAATCAAGAATCTGTGATTTGTTAATTCCCTTAAACTTTTATTTGATTGACAAAAGTACAAAGAATAGATTTGTACACACTCCAAAAATGTTGGAACAGAGGCAAAATAAAAGTAAAAAGGTTATAGAATATCCAAGTCAGAGTGTTTTGAAACAGACTTTTGAGCCCTCAAACAGCACTTCATAAGAAACCATCATGCTGCGGTGTTAAATATAGCCACGTGCTCAGGAGTACTTCAGAAAACCACTGTAATTTACCACAGTCTTCTGCTGCATTAAGAAATGCAACTTGAATCTGTTACACAAAGAGAAAACTATACATCAGTACTATGCAGTGATGCTGCCGGGTTCTCTGGGCCACAGCTCATCTCAGAAAGTCAAAAAGACAGTGGAAATGTGTGCTGTGGTCAGATGAGTCCACGTTACAGCTTGTTCTTGGAAAAAACGGACATCAAGTTCTCAGTCCCAAAGGGACCATCCAGACTTTCACCAGCGACAGATGCAAAAGCAAATGTCTGTCATGGTATGGGGGTTCAGCAGAGCAAACAGCATGGGTGACTGGAATATGTGCGAAGGTACCATTGACCTTTTCATAGGAACCTTTTCATATTTCCTAGAACTATTGGTGGAAGTACCCTCTTTTTGGTGTGTTTGCACCACAGGAACTAAAAACGTATTTTTAAAACGGCCATGTAAAAGTATTTACTCCACGAACATGGAAAACGGCGACAACGGCATTTACCTGTTGTCTGCAGCGTTGTGCTTTTTTCTCAGCCTTGATTATAACACTGCAAGTTGTTATAGGAGATGTAATCAGATTTTCATGCTCTTTTAATCGCGCAAGTTGTGTATTTGCATTCTGTTATCACAAAACCCACGACACACATTCCTCCATTCACCGGTTGTTGACATTTGTAAATGCAACCAGGAAAATGGCCCGAGGCAGAAATTGGTTCTCTAGGAACCACCCTGCTGGCTAGTTCCTAGAACTATGCCCCTTATTGAGATTATACAAAGACATACACTGCCATCAAGATGATGTCTTTCATGGGAAATTCCTGGTTATTAGATCAAGACAATGTCAGGCCTCATTTTGCATGTGCTACAACAGCGTGGTTTCATAGACACATGTGGATGTGACTGACTGGCCAGCAGATCTGTCTCCTATTGAAAATGTATGGCCCATCATGAAAAGGACAATCAGACAGCGACTACAGACTGATGAGCTGCTGAAGTCTTGTATCAAGCAAGATGGGACAAAAATTTTGCATGTGAAACTATCAACTGTATCCTCAATTCGAAAGCGATTTAACACTGTGAAGGGTCTAAGGATCCTCAAATGCAAAAGTGTGTGTGTTGCATCAAGAGAGCAATCATACATTTGTGTTGTTTTCATTTTCTTGTTTTTATTCATTTATAATTATCTATTCATATAATAATTTATAATCATTAGTCATTTATATGATTTATCATTTGATTATTTTTATCATTTTAATTATTTTATAATTTATTCATTTTTCATTTATTCTTTTTATTATGCTTTAATATTTAATATTTTTTATTATTTTTTTATATTTCGTATTATTATATTATATTACTTTATTATTAAATAAATAAAGGTTAAAGAGCATTAACAAATCACAGATTCTTGATTTTTATTGCATTTTACAAAATGTCCCAACTGTTTTTGGAATTGGGGTTGTATGCTCATTTTGTTTTATGTAATAGCTACTGTAGATCTGAGGGAAACTTTGATGCTTTTAACTCTTTGATGTGTCATCCCCTCCCCTCCCCTCCACTCCACACCACACCCACACGCACTTTTGCAGTGGTGAGAACTAACCAGTGCTGAAACTGGGGTTTCATGACACTTAAAAACGGGCAATTTCCCCACCCTCAAAGTCAACAAAGCGATTCAATGTGGTTTTGTGGCCGAGTGCATGTTTGTGTGTGTTTCGGAAAAAGGCTCTGCTTGCACAGCAGGACATTTGCACCATTGAAGTGTCACAGGCATGCATTTATTAAAATCATCTGCAGATATCTGTAAATGCATGATATATTCTATCAATTTAGTGCCAATTTTACTTTTGGTGAAGCCATCACCTTTGACCACAGTTGAAACCAAAGCAAACCGAAAAAAAAAGGAGTAACATTGTTTTCTTACTTTCGGCAAACTCGGAGGAAGTGTAGAGGAAGTGTGAACTTAACAAACGTGAGGGTCGACCTCGATAAGTGATAAGCAGCCACAAAAGCTCATTTAGAGCTCATCACACATTTGAAACACTGAAGACTGAATGTGCTGAAGCAGCACAACCTGAGTTATATTTTGTGCTTCTATAGTGGCCTGACATGTTTGTTCTTGTCCTAAAATAGGAAAAATACTGTGCATGTGGGCTGCCTGTGCGCTCGCCTGAGCCCATTGTTTCGGTCCAAACAAACTAATGTTACCTTGCACTTGGGTCTGGTACACTACAAAGAAGTCATTGTTTCCACAGCTCTCAAAGTCTTCTCCTGCACAGCGCTGGAGACACAGTTCCTCATCCTCACGCTCATGCAGGGTGAAGAGTGGAGTAGGAAACCCGCAGTGACATTTTTCACCAGCTAAGGCTGCCAAAGAGAATTCCTATGACAGACAAAGGAAGAGATTATATAGGACAGACTATAAGCACAGTAGTATGAGAGAGACCAGACGTACTCACTTTTTCTGTGCACATGTCAACACACTTGTCCACTGACATGTTTTTAATAACGGCACTAGCAGGAAGCGCCAGGGTCACGTTGTCTGGCCTCTTGAAACAGCCCTTGAAGATGGCACTCCCATCTAAAAAGCAAAATAAATATGACTTTTTAAAATGTAAAACCAGCAAAAAATATACCATTTTCTGAAGAAAATGTGAGTGCTGCTTGTCTGTGAAAACCTCACCAGCTAGTGTCTTGTAAATGTTTTTGACTGACTCATTTAAAAAAAGCAATACACTGAAGTTCAAATAGTATCTGATACTATTTGCATTGTGTAAAAAGCATCTATCACTATTTGTACAAGTGGAAATAGTCTTGTATCAATTAATTTAACAATGGTTTCATCAAAAGGCTAAGTTGTTCCTGCACAACTATTGTATTCACTTGCAGTGTTTATCACATAACCTCTCATACACAAACAGACACCCTGTCCCATGAGAAAAGTGCTTATTCAGGATACATGGGGTGGAATGTCACAAGTTTCTGCCAGTGCTATTTTTTGATCAATAAAGGAAACATGAAGCATAAGGAGAAGGGTGAAGGACGTGCCATAAAGATCTGGAAATGGATATGATTTTTATTTTATTCATAGTTCATTCTAAAAATGGATGTCGGGACTGTGAGAAGGATCGAAACAATACTGGCAAAAGTTTTCAAAGCTACAATAAGTAAGTAAACAAAAATTAATGAGATGGGAAAAACAAACATTCAGGGTTCCCAATCATTTTCAGTGATCATTTTCCAAGACCTCAAAAACTTTTCCAGGACATTTTTAATTTATTTATGGCGGGATAAGACAAGGATCATGCCCTAAAGTTACATATTCCTCTCTTGCGAAGTCTTCAAAAACATACAGTTTATGGCCATGACTTACCTATAAAATCATCTCTTTAATATGAGCTCTTAATTATACATTACAACAAATGATTTTCAGAACCAATTTCAGTACCATAGCAAAATTGTATATATTTATTTATTTATTTATTTATTTTTTATTTGCCTATTTGAAAATAAAAATTAAATCAGTTCATTATTAATGCTAATAATAATAATAATAATAATAATAATAATAATAATAATTATTATTATTATAATAATAATAATAATAATAATAATAATATCAAAGAAAAAAAATATAAAAATTTTGGCATGTATTCTTCAAATATTTTCAATTAAGTATTGCTTCAAGTTGCTTTAAAAGGGTCAAGTGAAAAATAAGTGGATTCTGACTAAAAACACCATTTGCCATTGCATTTCACTGTTCATGGAAAGCAATATAAATATGCACAGAAGTGTTTGAAAGGGAGTACTGAATTGAGTCAGATTTTTCACGGCTGATTCAGATTTTTTACAAGCAAATGGGCCGATTCTGATTTGATAATATTTATTTACTTATTTATATTTATTTATTTAAAATAGATAATAAAGAGATAAGACAGAATGAAAATATGAGTACAACAAGATGTTTTTTTGCTCTATCACTGGCCGAACACTCTGTAGCCATTTAAAATTAGAGGCAATAACTGCATTTTAATCATGATTCAAAGACATTCAGTTGAGCGGTTTATGATTGAAATTAGATTAAATTCGATGTAATTTCAAAATCTGAAGCACAAACAGAATGGTCTGACTTTGTCTTTGTGAAATTATGCTACATAAAACATCTTTGGATGAAACAAAAACAGCAGATGAGCTGAATGTGAATGCAGATTCACTCTCTGCCAGCAGGTGGCGCTTATGGAACAGCAGTGATACAGCGTTGCTTGGTAACCGCTGTAAATAAAGCAGCACTGCATCTAGAAATACTACTTTAGTATGCATAATACACAGGCAAGATGAAAAGAAAATACCATCTAAACTTTTCTGAAGACATTCAGTTCCCCTCAGAGATGCATTCATATAAACCCCCCACCCCCAATTTATTATAAAGGATTTTCTTCCAATATTTCGAGCGTCATGAACAGTGACCTTGCTCGGCCAGTATTTTCTCCTCTTTGCGTTCATCTTCAGCATCTCTTGCCTTTGTTAACAGCCCATTTACAGACTTCGTAATATTTCGACACAAATGATATTTTGGAAAATGTTTCGAATACAGTATGTGTGCAAGTTCGGAACAGAGATCGGCTGAAATAAAACAAAAAAAAGCTCACTGCCGATCGCGCGTTTGGAGTAAAACTGGGCAGTTCCGATTTATGGCACGTTTATGGTAGTTTTCTACTACTAAAATTAATTGTTTCGGGCCAGTGGTGAACTGTTCGTTCTTGGCTACAGGAAAACACAATTACATTTTTTAAATAATCAATTTCCAGGACATTCCAGGACGTTTTCCAGGACGTGTGGGAACCCTGAAACAAAGTGATAGAATTTTTCTGCAATCACCAGAAGTCACAGAGTAGAAAACATTCAAGATAATCACTCCCCCATAAGCTACGCCCCGTTCTACGCTCTTGCTAAAATGCTTTGATTATCAAAACAGCCTAAAGATAAACAAGACAGCCAATTTCTGTTAACAATAAACATTAAGGTCTCATTTGTCAACATTAGGACAATACATTTTTACAGCATTTCTTAAACTTTGTTTATTATATTAAAAATACAACCGATCATTTTTTGTTCATGTTAGTTCACGGTGCGTTAACCAAATGTAACCTTTTAAAATTTTAAATGGATAAGTGTTGAAATTAACGAAGTTTAAGAAATGCTGTAGAAGCATTGTTTATTGTTAGTTCATGTCAACCAAAGAATAAATATTAGCAAATGAAACCTTATGTAAAGTCTTACCCAATTTCCTGTAAGAAATTAGCTGGTCTTATCTATCAAAGTCACACGTTCCTTTCCGCTTTTGAGATTGACATCAGTGCTGAGCCACATGCGTTTGCCCGTCCAGATACATGCGAGCGTGAGCTTGCAGATGCGCGTGTGTAAGTGTATGTGTGTGTCAGGGTGCTCACATCTGCGGGCCGACTCCTGGCTCAGCTCCAGTCTGTATATGGACAGTCGATTAGGTCCTCCACAGAGGTTACTCTTCTCCCCTTTACACTCCATATTACATTCACTCTCTGATACGTTGGGTGCCTGGATCTTATGGCCACAGTAGCACTCGGCTCCAAACTCCAGACCCGCATAGAGATAACCCCTAATAACACAGGACAGAGAGAAAACATCGTTATTGTTCATTCAATTCATTGCAACATCAGGGCAGTGGACTGCCAGTTAGTGTTCCGACATGCTGAGCTATGAAGAAATGCAATATGAAGCCCTGCTCGTTATCCTTTTCCCAATGCTGATCTTCTCTACACTATCGCAGTTTAAAATAATTGCCTAGAATATACACAAAATATGCAAAAGTAAATGCAAAAAATATTTTTTTAAAAATGCCCAAACAGAAAGATAAGACAAAATAGAGTTTTCTGGACATATACAAACCAGAACAGGTGGATAATTCTCACAATATTCACTCTAAACTGAGATGCATAAGCTCAGATCAGTGAGGCCTGCAATCAACCAGTTCCAAAATGAAATATTTGGTAATAATCTGTCAAATTTATTAGCTATTTTTTGTAGGCCGGTAATTTTTTGATCAGGAAAAGGTACAGTATAGTACAACAATTATGGGAAGTTGTTATACCTTGTGTGAGCAAAGTCAACGGGCCTCATTTATTAAACGTAGAAATGAGCGCACAAATCAACTTACGACAGAGTGTGATTCATGAAACATTCATAATGCCGCCAATCCCTTTGTGCAAATGATCGTACATTGACAAATGTGGTGACTGAAAACAATCGTCATTTGAATATCACACCCCTAAAAACACCCTAGTTTAGAAGCCTAGAGTTTACAACACGGAGAAACATAACCCAGCAAAAAAAAGGAAGTAATCTCATGAAAGAAAAACTGATCTTACTCCAAAAACACAAAATTACAACTTAAATAAAATTTTACAAGCTATAAAATTAGATATTAAACTATAAAATAAAACACAAATTAGGCTATAGTGGCACTCATTATAAACAGCATACAAACGTCAAGCTAAAATGAATTTAAAGTGAAGCTGAAATGGCATTGGGCTCACAAGCTTCTCTCATTCGACAGGAATCCACACGTTTCCATTTTTGCCACGTAACATTTGGATGCTAAATAATTATTCATTATGTAAACTAGGGTTTGTACTTCACTCGTATTCCAATATCCGTGTAAAACATCATCCTTCACGTGCGCAAAAGTGTTTGTTTGGGCGCTGCATGCTGATTTTACAGAGGACCCTTTAAATTGAGCAGTGCAACTTTTATGTTTGGTTAACCACATATTAGTTTCGTGATGAATGGCTGAAATGTCAAGTTAGCAACGCTAGAAATGATGTGTGTGCGTGTGAGGCACCTACACAATCAGTTGGATTTAATAAAATAAAGATAAAGAAAACAAATAAAATGCAGTAAGAGTGTCACAAAACGAGCCTATACTTGTTGCACAGGTTTTCTTCTTTTGTTAATATGTAAATTTAAGAAAATTAGTCCTATTTATTTTATTTCTTTATATATTTAAATTTTAGTTTTTCTCAAGCGTTCCCAGACATCGTAATCTTACTGGTTAATGATCAACTAATGATCTTCAGTTGTCAGTCAGGAAAATAAACGAAATAAACAAAATGCTATAATTCTCTGCCACATTTCTATGCTGCACGCAAGTTCAGGCTAACTCAAAAACTTAAGTACACGAGCAGAGACCTGACATGAGATTTATTATAGCCACCGCTCACGTCCATATTGATAAATTCAAAGTTTTGCATAAAAATGTCATCCGTCGTACGTTCACTACGTAAATGAAAGTCAATCGGTTTTAGCGTGATAACATGAACTAGTATTTTCAGGAAAAGGAAATCCTCTCTAGGTCAAAATGACCGGAAACATATGAGGGGAAAAAAAAGAAAGAAACAAACAAAGAATGGATAAACTGTTCACAATAATCCATTTTGCAAAAAGAGAAAGTGAATTTTCATGCCCACTTTAAACACACTGAGAGAAATGCACTTATTCCACAATAAACAATACACTCCTTGAAAACTCCATGAGACTGCACAATACACACTTTAAACAATAACAATGGACAATTAAGCATTAAAACAATGGGTCAGGGATAAATTAGTATGGGCATTGTTTTTACAAAAATAATTACTTACATATGGATTATTGCATATATGTTCACTGGTTCATGATGTAGCCTATAGTTAAGTATCTGGGGTGGTAACTGAAAAGCTGTAGGTTCAACAAGGGATGTTTCATGAACTGTCACATTTGTGCTCTTGAGAAAGCCACTTAATAACAGGCTGTTCGAGGGGGAGTGTAATACAGTGTGCTACAGTTTCTCTTATACTGAGGGCTTATGTGGTGCACATGGGCGTGCATGTAGATACAGATCTAGTAAAGAACAGAAAGCATGTGGTTATCGTTCTGACACTTGACCAGCAATGTTCCTTTCCTCAAATTCAGAGCTGGATGCAAGTTAGACTGTTTTGCTTAAGAAATTAGTTTCGATTCAGCTGACGCACTAGATGAAAAGTTTAGTTTCAAAGCACTCTTGGAAAAAAGGTTTCGGCAGGCCTTTAACATATCACTGTTTCACAAAACAGGGTAAAATATATCAGTGCATCTGTGCTGTTAATCTAAAACATCTGACTGGACTCTATAGAGATACTGCACTCTCCAGTCCTCAACCCCTCGCCTCTCCACAATTGTTTTCAGATTTATAAAAAATGTGAGAACTGTCTCAAGCTGACACCATGCTTTCAAAGCTTCAGAGAACTATTGTCCATATTACAGAGCTGTCCTTTGAATCGATGCATGAGTTCAACTTCACAAGCAAGATTTTTATCAAAGGAGGATAGTAAAAGGATGTCCTTCTTCAGTTTGTGGCTCATCCCCATGCAGGCTGCATCTGCTCCAAATCTCTTCAATATGGGCGGCAGGATTCTTGAACGTTGCGAGTGGGATCACAGCGCTGACAACAAACAGATGTGCCGTTTATTTTGACTCTCTCTCAAAATGCCCGATCTGTAACTCACACTACTCCCTATACTGCAGTCCTGACGCCAGAATCCCACAAACGTTTGTCCTAAACCTGCATGTCTTTTTTTTTTTTTTAACTGTGGAAAAATTGATTGGTTGTTATTTTCACGAAATAACAATGAGTGGTGATTCAACAAAATTATAAAAGCAGAATAAAATGATCATTAAAGTAAACCAGAGTATCTGCAGGATTTTTAAGCTCAGATTTAAGACTTTAAGACCTGCACAAATAAAATGAATACCATATGAGTGGGGTAGGGCAATGTCACATATTAAACTGTGAAAAGCATGATTTACAGTTCAGGTACAGGTTTTCACAAAAACAAAGTTTCATAAAATGATAAACTTCAAAAGTATCAATTATTATATTAATTGAAACAATTATCATCAATCAATTATTATATTAACATACATCTATTCTACTGTCTTAATTGTTTAGATTTTTATAATGCATATTTTTAGAATGTTTCTCAAACAAAGCTTTCAAATGTCTTAAGAAAACTCTGAGTCGTACTGACCAGCTTTACTCTCATGTAGTTTATACTCTCATGCACCCTTTTTCAAATCTGAAAGCTTCAGTTCTGATTCACTGTTATTCCACAGAAAAGAACACTCAGTGTCTTCAGTTTCTACCCTTGTGTATTCCAAGGAAAAAGAAACTAACTCACCCACATGTCTTTCCAAGTCTGAATTAATGTTTTGAATTTTTGGATGAACTACACTATCAGTCTTTTGAACAGTAAGATTTTTAATGCTTTTTAAAGAAGTCTCTTCTGCTCACCAATCTTGCATTTATTTGATCCAAAGTACAGCATATTTTTACTATTCAAAAAGAACTGGGTTCTACTTGAATATATTTTAAAATGTAATTTATTCCTGTGATTTCAAAGCTGAATTTTTGAAGACGATCTTTATGACATGGAACATCAGAGGACTATCAGAGCAAACAGCATATCTGATAAGCCTCCCCTCTCAGTTAATTAAGGGTCAAGGGAATTAGATTAGTGTAAAGAGTGTTAAATTACTCATGTTTGTCAGTTAAAGGTCATTAACTTCAGGGAGAGAGCAAGTACATGTTTATGATGACTGAATTTGTATGTACATCTATCTGTACATGATAACATGAGGGTTTGTGTGGATGTGTAAGTCAGGCTTTTACCAACACTGTGGGGATGAAATGTCATCTTAAAAGGACAGTAAAACTTTTGATTTGTGGGGAACAGTTATCTGCTAATCGCCACAAAGAAAGATTTATTATACTTGTGGTTCATGGTTAGGGCACGGAAAACATCATTAGCAGAGCATATGAACAATACAAGTCAAAAGAAAGTCCTTATCGTGATACAAACGTGTGTGTTCTTGTACATGGGGATAAAAAGTTTCAATTGACGTACCTCTCAGCGCAGTTGTCCTGGCAACGGAAGACAGTCATTTTTTTGTAGTCAAAAAAGGAAACCCCTCTAAGAGCCCGTTTCTGTGTGTCATCAACATAACAGCCGATGTACTTTGCTAAAAAGAGAAAGATGATAAAAACATCACTGCTAATTCCAGTAACATCAATTTGAGTAAAAGAAATTAAAGTGCTGATTTGATATCTCTTGACAAGTATATCCTGTTTATTCAAGAAAGGAATAACATTCAAGCTTGTAAAGAACGTTTTTAAATGTTGAAAGACAACCCCATCTAGTGTCCGAACGGTAAAATCACAACCAGATTTATATGACTTTGCTCTGGATGAGGGAGTTTAAAATTATTTATTTGTTCAATTCAAATATTCACATTTTAAAGCTGCAAAGAATCAGATTAAGGTATTCCAAACATGGTGAAAGCAATATATATATTTGCTCTTTTTATTAATAATAATGACATTGGATAAGTTCATTAATATAGACTTTAAAGTCATATATATATATATAAAGTTTCTTCCTCTGTAAACTTTTAAATGTCAGTTTGGACATTTGTCAGCAAGAATATTTTGTTCTCATTTAAAATGCAATAAAATTTAGCATGCTCACCTATTCTTTTATATATTTTAATACGTACAGGTCAGAATAAGTATGTTGTTTCATTTTTTAAATAAATATAAGTGTTACACTGAATGGCAATGGAACATTATTTCACCCACATCTTGACATTTTATTCTCCAAAAAACTTTGAAACCTTAAAGTAGACACTTTACTTGCATTTAATGTGCTTTCTATGTATATAAAATCACTTTTATAAAATTTATTTTGATGGGCCATATAAATTAGTTCTAATTTGTGTATTTTAATATTTACTCAGTTGTGATGCTTTTCCCTATCAATTTCCATTGTAACAGCATATAT
>JAFVLL020010211.1:0-15449 GCA_021397915.2 Tor tambroides
TGTTGCAAAGGGTCTGAATACTTACGTGAATGGGATATTTCAGTTTTTTATTTTTAATACATTTACAGACATTTCTAAATTCCTGTTTTCACTTTATCATTATGAGGTACGGAGTATAGATTAATGAGAAAAAAAAATGAATTTAAACAATTGCAGTATCAGGCTGCAACATAAAAAAATTGAAAAAATTTAAGGGGGTCTGAATACTTTCCGTACCCACTGTATTTACATATTACCTGGGATATAATTACATTTCTTGAATCATTTTTTCAGTAAATATATAGCCTATTTCTTCTAAACCCTGACATTTTCACAGGTGTCTTCGTCCAGTAAAAGCAGTGGTGTTAAAGGTTAAAATAGACTTGGCATTCCTTTGGTTTTTTTTGTTGTTGTTTTTTTTCCAGTCCCTGCAGCAGGGGTACAGAAGGGTACAGAGAGTGTGGGGCTGGAGGCGGGATGTCCTACTTTAGGAGAGAACGTGAATTTTCAAAGACTAGTGGCCCCTTGCTCAGAATTCACCACATGCTTTCATTCTTTCTGCTTGTTCACCCAGTCTGTTTTATCCCATGAAAATGAGCACACACACTCACAGATTGCAGGGAAACCTCAGGATAATAGTTCTAGGAATAATTTTTTCTTAAGACAAAAGCAAACATGTGAAATATGAGATTTCCTATACTGTTCTTTTTTGCTTTATCACATACTTCACAGATGTACTTTCCAGATGAAGACACAAGTTTGTCATAAAATTACTTGATAAAGATGCCCAGCCAAAGGAAGTGTAGGAAAATCTAATTCCCACAACTTTGTCTTTTCGTCCTCCTCTTTCCCTCCCTCTCTTCTCATTCCCTCCCTCCCTCTCTCAGACTAACCATGTGCTTTTCGTGTCAGTGGACACATTTAACCCTCTCTTCAGAATAACCGATGCATAGACAATTGTCTCTATTTCTCTTTCTTTTTCTTTGTCTTCTCCTCCTCTCACTTCTCCTTTTGTAGTGTTCTTTATGTGTTTTTTCTGCAGCGTTTGTCCTCTTTATGGCTCTGAAAACTCTCCTGTAGAGGAATTTATGTAACTGCAACAGGACAGAGACACCTTAAGCACATACATGCTGGAGGAAGCCACAACATAAGCACCTCCAACAGGATAAACTTCAAAAGTCTGAGGATTACTGGGAGAAGAGAAGAAGGAGGACAGTCAGGCTGAAAAACCGGGACAATGCCGGGCTGTCAGATCTGGACTGGGTTTGTGCCAGTTCTGCTGGTCTGTTTCTTTGTGCTGTTGGCATCTGGTTCAGGGAATGCACGCATGATCAGGAAGAGGGGACTCAACCAGAAGGTAAGGATTCAATGCATGTGTGTGTGTGTGTGTGCGCGCGTGTGTTGGACACTAGAGGCCTCTTTGGCTCAGCAAGGCTGCATTTATTTGATAAGCGGTCACTTTCTTGAAATTAAAATCTCTTTCTATGAGTGCAAGAAATGTAGACTACCATTCAAAAGTTTGGAGTCGGTACAATTTTTAAATATTTTTGAAAGAAGTCTTTTATGCTCACCAAGACTGCATTTATTTGATCAAAAATATAGTAAAATAGTAATATTATGAAATATTAACTATTTTAAATGCAATTTTTTTCAGCATAATTTCTCTAGTCTTCAGTGTCACAGATCCTTCAGAAATCATTCTGATTTGCTGCTCAAGAAACATAATTTTTATTATCAATCTGTTTTTGCTGCTTAAAAATTGATGAAACTGTGATATACTTTTCTTTAGAAATCATCAATGAATAGAAAGTTCAAAATAACAGAATTTATTTAAAATAGAAATCTTTTGTAATATTATAAATGTCTTTGCCGTCACTTTTGATCAGTTTAATGCATGTTTTTTGAATAAAAGTATTAATTTATTTTAAAAAAAACTTTGAATTGTAGTGTATAATATTGATTTTGGATTATATACTACCATGGTACCATGTCATGCTGTATTCATGTACCATAATATTTTTATCATGGTACTTCACCATGGTGCCGTTTCACGTTTTTTTTTTCTATCTACATTTTCAAGATTTTATTTTCAGATTATATACAGCAAATCTGCTATAAAAAGAATGTTGCATACAGATATGCCCTCTACTATGATATCTGATGTACACTTGAGCAGGAAAATGGTCATACCATGGCACCCTTTGGCCTTTCATTGTTAGGGAAGGCAGTGTTGGTGGAGGTTGGCATCTGTGAGCCTTTAAGAGTTTTTAGGTCCATTATACAGTGAAAAAAACGTAATGAATACACTGTGTCTCTGTGACTCCAGTGGAGTTGCTGTGGTTACGGTTGAATACTCAGATGTATGTAGTGTGTGTGTGTGTGTGTGTGTGTGTGCAACAGTGGTAGAGGGATTTCAGGCGGAAAGTTTCTGAGCCTCTGCTCATTAGTCCTGATAAGCGTAAGTTTGATTGATAACAATTAACAAGGGATGGCAAGATGGAATTTGCACCGGATGGATATTCCTTCCCAACTGACTGAATTCCAACGTCATTCTTATTACGGCTATACTGCAGAATTCAAGATTGACAAGATTTACAAACAAATCCATTCAGATGCCACAGGAAATGGACTGTGCCCAAAGTAACTTCCCTTGTTACATCTTTTTTTCTGATTTTGTCCTTAAAAATCCTTTCATACTCATTTTCATTTGATTAATTTATCTTTCTGTTTGACATTGTGACAAGTAGCATCTGCTTCCTTCCCTAGCTGTCCTCTCTTTCTCACTCTCTCTTTCTGCGGAGTCGTTGGTGTGAAGTGATGATGCATGGATAGACACACAGTACAGTGCTGTTATAGCAATAAATCATAATTAGATTCACATGGAGGGTAATTGAGATCATTCCACTGACGTGACCTCTCTAAGAAAAACAGCAATATCAGGGGTCAGAGAAGTAGGTGAGCTGTGCCTCACTTTCAGGGTTTTGTAACAGTATTGTTGTGGGAGAGAGAAAGTGGGTTTGAGCCAGCATTCTGCTGAGCTGGATTTTCTGGGTGGGCCTGAAGCGGTCCAAAAGCCATCCCGGTCCTGTTTATACTTTCAAAGCATTTGTGTATGGTAAAAATGCTTGTGGTTGAGCATTTCAGGCTTTCGTGAATAACTCAGAATCACAATGTAATCAATCCATGAGCTGTTTTCATTGGGTTTGCATTGCTAAAGTACAATGTTACGGTTATAAAGCTAAATATTTCTCATTGATCTTTGTAAAGATAGTCATCGCAAAAAGCTTTTTTTCTGCAGAACATGTAAAGGCATGTGAGGGGACATCTCAGCTCGGCTGTACCCTCACAGCCCCATCAATCTCTAAGCACAGTGATGACTAACAGGCCAAGGGAGAACGCTTTAAAAGCTGACAGAGATGATGACAGATGTTTTAGAGCTACTTGTCAACAACCTCCTGAGGTGATGTGAAGTGTCTGTCATCCTCGTTCAGGTTCTGTTTGCTCATAGTAGCCTCTAAATCAAGAGTGCAGTATCTGCTTTCATGGCAGGTTGTTTCAATCTGGATAGAGTATGTTAATGTTTTGAACCGTAAATAACTTTTCTAAAATATTAAACATTCATTTGCAGCTTAAATGATTCAATTAACACCCTGGAACTTATGAGAAACTTCTCATCATCCAGTGTTCAAGAAGGGAATTTGAACTGTATACAAGCTACTAACAAAAATGTATTACATGGAAGCCATTTAGGGAGTCAATATCAATATAAGTGTATTATTATCATATTTTATGTGACACAAGAACAATCTAAATTATGATAACATTAAATAGAACAAAACTGCATTAAATGTCTAACATAAATAGAATAGATAAGAATAGCCCACATTTATTCAATAAATAGGCATTTAAAAGTTGGATTTTTTAAAAATATATCAAAATAAGAAACAGCTCTTGTAATAATATTTCACAATATAACAGTTTTCACTGAATTTTTAAACAAATAAATGCTGCCTTGGTGAACACGAGCGACTTTTCAAAAACATAAAAGGATTTGAATGGTAGCAAATAACTAGTAAAACTACAAAACACAATCATTTTTATAACTGAGTAAAAACACAGATTTAAAATGACTCTGTGAATCATTTATTTGATCAACAAATTGTTTATTTAAATGAACCGTACAAACAAACTGATTCACTAAAATGATTCAAACTTTCCAGCACTACTTATGTGGGATAGACATGGCAGATGGGGAGAGTTCAGCATAGCTATAAAGCTTCAGGTATGATAAAATATTACCAATACGAATTTATACCAAAAGTTAAAGTATAAGTTCTTTAGGAAGCATTTGACTGTTGTGGTGTTTAAACTCTAGCTAATATCCAACATGAGATCAGGATAAAGCAGTTGAACAGCAGTCATGTGATCTGTTGCAGAGAGAGTTCAACGGTAATCCCAGTCAGCTGAGGAAATCTTGTTTAACTACACATAGAAATAACTTATTTCTAAAGACTGAATTAGTGTCTGATTGACACGACATGATGCACATTGCCATTAATTTAAACAATGCCTATTACAATTAATTTAAGGTGAAGGAAAATAATGTTTCTTACAAGTATAGTTTACTAACCTAATGGCATGTCAGTATTGAGGTAGTCCAAAACAAAGGGGCTGCTACATTTCTTCAAAGAGTTTAGGGACTACCGTAATTTATCAGAGTTTATCAGGAAAAGAGGTGAAACACTGAAACGAGTGACCTTCACCCTGCCCCTCATCAAGCTTTCTGTTCCCATCTTCAGTTCTGCCAATCATCTACAGGTCCTGTCCTACTCACTCCACTCACTTCAGACTGAGCCAAGCCACCGAAGCACCTAAGAAGCTGTAAAATACCCAGAACTCGGCAGGAAATGAACGTGCAGACGTCTAGACTTAAATCACAGCTCACTGGTGGAACTTGGAGAGAGAGAGAGAGGAAAGGGGGCTATTTAGTTTTCCTCTCGTAATTATCTTAATGATTGCTTGGAAGACCACACTACAGAGTGCTAAGTATGTCAACATGTATTTAGTTCAAATCGTATTGTCATACTAATAGGCGCCTCAAGTCAGTGAACCTCAAGGATGTAGAGCAGTAACAGGGTGGAGCATTTAAATGGGAAATGAAGGATATTTTGTGGCTCCTTGGAGGGTGAGGGAGTGTAATTTTGCAGTGCATAACCCAGGCTGCTCTTAGTTAACTGTGCAGCCATTTTTCACCAAACATGAAAGAAAAAATGAGTAAAATCTGGTACATTTTGGGTCTGTCACTGTAAAGATCTCTTTTACAATATGTTGCTTACATATGTGTTAAAACACCGTAAAAGCAGCATCAAACAGTAGAAAGTTCCTTTGCTGTTAATAGAAGTCTGTATTGTTGTCTGATCAAAAACTGAGTACTGGAACAAACTGTTATATAAGCTACTGATATCTTCTAAGCAGGAACAGAGGATCTCTGAGAGATAAGCAGGAAGACATATACAGCGAAGCATCAGGGGACCTATTCCAGACAGGAAGAGCACACTACTACTTCCTCTCTGCCTTATCCAGAGGCACTTGGGAAAATATAATCTGTATGTTAAATAAGCAAAGGCAGACTGATCTTAACAGTCACTGATATTTTTATTGTCAGAACTGGTAAAACAGCATGCTGAATTACTGTCATGTTGACGGTAGTCATAAATTATGAAATATTGATCTGAACTTACCCAAGTCTGACAGACCGTTGCTGTTATGCAACTGATACATCCACAAAGGTATAAAAAAAAAAGATGTACTGAAGAAAACAGGTTTATATACACTACCAGTCAAAAGTTTTTGAACAGTAAGATTTTAAATGTTTTTAAAGACGTCTCTTCTGCTCGCCAAGCCTGCATTAATTTGATCCAAAGTACAGCAAAAAATTCTGAAATATTTGTACTATTTAAAATAACTCTTTTCTGTTTGAATATATTTTAAAATGTAATTTATTCCTGTGATTTCAAAGCTAAATTTTTAGCATCATTACTATTAAAGACTTATATACAAAAAACTATTTCAAATAAATGGCTAAATGCATTAATGTGAATGTAAGCACAACTGTTTTCAAAACTGATAATAATAAGAAATGATTCTCAAGCAGCAAATCAGCATATTACAATGATTTCTGAAGGATATGTGACACTGAAGACTTGAGTAATAATGCTGAAAATTAAGCTTTTCCATCACAGGAATAAATTTTACATACATTTTAAATACATTTTAAAATATATTAAAATAGAAAACAGTTATTTTGAATTGTAATAATATTTCACAATATTACTGTTCTTTTCTGTATTTTTTATCATATAAATGCAGCCTTTGTGAGCATAAGATACTTATTTAAAAAATCTCACTAACTCCACTTTTGCTAAGACTTTTAGTAACTTTTGAGTGGTAGTGTATATATTAAATGCTAACTTAAATGCTAACTTTTCTTGTACTATGTAAAAAGACAATAAAATTGAATCTAACCTAATTGCAAAAACAACCACAATGGACTTATGCCAGACATTTGCTTTTATTTTAACAGTTTGTTTGAAAGTAAAGCTCCACACTTGCCAAGTGAACATGCTGAGTTTTTAAGATGCATGCAGTTCACAAACCCATAATTTAATTAGTAAACAAAATCACAGCCACATTTCGACTTGAGCCCTAATAAAAGGTTCTGTGGAGAAGAATTAAGTGCTGAATACCAGCTGATGCGTGTCTGCATTCTAAACAGCTCTGGTAGTGTTGAACTGCAAAAAGAAAAGCAAGAGCAAAAGAATGGAGGAGGACTCAGAACAAAATGCACCCCTAAACAGTACCTCCGGTGCAAACTGAAACCTGGCTCAGGCAAATCTATGAGCCCATTGAAGAACCCATGGGAGGAAGAAAACTAGAGTAGAAAGGCCCAGACTTGGATGAAAAGCCTTTTTTTTCTAACCCAGCATCTCTATGAGAGGTATTATGTTTCCGAACAGTGTACCCGTTATATTAACAGTGCTAAATCAGAGAAAACTGTGTCACAGGCTATTATGGAGCCAAAATGTCATCCAAGGAAGCTATATATCTATCAGATCTTCCAGGAAACTTGAAACCAACACTATGTGGCTTGAATAGGCCGATTGTTTTGTACAAAACAAGTTTTTTGTTTGATTGTTTTTGTTTTCTTAGTGGAAGCTTTAAAATAATATACATAACGCACACCAGCAGACAAAAGTTCGGAATAATTAAGATTTTTAAATGTTTTCTCTTATGCTTACCAAGGCTGCATTTTTATTTTTTTATTTTTTTTTATTTTTTTGGATCAAAAATACAGTAAAACATTAATGTTGTGAAATATTATTGCAATTTAAAATAACAATTTTCTATTTGAATATATTTTCAAATGAAATTATTCCTGTGATGGCACAGATACATTTTCAGCATCATTACTCAGTCTTCAGTGTCACATGACCCTTCAGAAATCATTCTAATATGCTCATCTGGTGCTTAATTATTAATAACAGCTCTTATTATTATCAATGTTGAAAACAGTTTTTGTGAAAACCATGAAACTTTTTTTTCAGGATTCTTGAATGAATAGAAAGGTTATTAAACAACATTTATTTGAAATAGATTTTTTTCTGTAACAATATAACTGTGCTTTCAGTCACTTTTGATACATTTAATGCATCCTTGCTGAATAAAATGATCATTTTTGAATCGTAGTATATCATGTGTTCTATAAAATATTTAAGCAAGAAATGAAGAAATGTTTCTTGAGCACCAAATCCTCATATTAGAATGATTTCTGAAGGATCATGTGACACTGAAGACTGCAGTAACAGATGCTAAAAATTCAGCTTTGCCATCACAGGAATGATTAATATTTTAAATATATGTTCGAAAAGTTATTTTAAATTGTAATAATTTGTCACAATATTACTCTTCTTTCAAAAACATTAAGAAACTGTACTAATATCCCCTTACATAGCCTATGTTGTCTATCAATCTCTCAGGACTATGAGTACGCCAACCATCCTCAGACCGGTCAGCACCAGAAGAACGACCGCTGTCCTCCACCACCGCAGATGCTACCAGAGCGAGCCTGTGAAGTGCCGGGCTGCCGGTCCGATTCTGAGTGTGAGCGACACAAACGGTGCTGTTACAACGGCTGCATCTACGCCTGCCTGGAGTCAGTGCAACCTCCACCCGGTGACAAAACACACCATGATCTGCTCAGAAATCAATAGAAGCAGCAGACACACATATCCCCTTTAGCATTACTACAAGGCATAGTGCTAATGGATTTTAAAATGAATTGATCCTCTCGTGAGGTGTGAGTTACTGAGCTGGATGTGTATACAGTGAATCATGAGTACGTTTAGCCATACTGATATTGTGTATTGATTTCTTATTGGCCAGTGCTGGATTGGTTGGTGCAGCCCAAGCCGCGGTGGTTAGGAGGGAACGGCTGGCTTTTAGATGGACCAGAAGAAGTTCTGCAGGGTGGGTATCGATTCATCAGTGATTGAATACTTACCATTAAATGTTGTTTGGAGCAATATTAAAAAAAAATCTTAATAGACCTTAGTCACGGTAGATGCCGTATTGACGTTTCCATGAATGAAAACTTTGAGGGATAGACTTACAGTCTTTACAGTGGCATGTGCTGTATAAAAGTCCTAGATCATTTGGAACTACTTTCAGAGCTGTTTTCTGGAGTTTTGTGTACTGAAAGTCTTTTGAACAGCTGATCAATCGGTATGTTCAATCCATTGAACAGACTGTACTTCTATCCCGCACAGTGTTGTTTTCATTCCCGTCAAAATTAAACATGGAGCTACCCGAGGCCTATTCATATCCAAAAATCTATCAAAAATAAGCAAATATTTTTTGATTATTATACATGTAATCTCTGCAATCAGCGGTCTATATTAGAACTGAGGATGTATATAGTATTGGCACGCTGACACCTCATGACAATGCTGATTGGCTGATGGCACTGCAAGAACGCTCACAGTCCCAGACTCTTCATTGTCAACTATCCTGCCAGGTTTGCCTGTTTAGCATGATCCATTTGGCTCCTTCTAGTAGAAGTTGGAACTACACCTACATCTGGCAGCATCTACATCTTTCTTCATAGATAGCAGGTTAAAAGTAGCCACATATTCTGACAAATCATAAGTATTTCATTATATTATAATGTATTAAAGATTTCCAAACTGGGGTTTGTGAGGGAACTGCAGGAGATTTCATGAAAAGATTTCATGAAATATATATATATATATATATATATATACATACATACATACATACATATATACAGTAAATTATAACATATAAATATTTCATTTGCTTATCTGCATGTTATGTGACCATTAGTGTCCATCAGAGAAATCTGAACTGCTCTTCAGAATCTGACTGTTAAATATTTAAATATTGTTGTTAACTTATTTACATATTAATTTTAAATCTGATGGGTCAAGGGGGTTCAACTGACTCCTCTTTCTTCTCAAGGACTTACAAATACATATATAATACCTGGAGAAAACTATCCAGAAAGGTCAAACTGGCCTATGCTGACCAGCACAACACTGACCCCTCACTATTGTTACTTAAAGGGATAGTTCACCCAAAAATGAAAATTCTGTCATTAACTACTCACCCTCATGTCATTCCAAACCCATAAGACCTTGGTTCATCTTAATTAAGATATTTTTGATGAAATTCGAGAGCTTTCTGACCCTCCAAAGACAGCAACGCAACTGACACGTTCAAGACCCAGAAACTTAGTAAGAACATCATTAAAATAGTCCATGTGACATCAGTGGTTCAACTGTAATGTTATGAAGCCACGAGAATACTTTTTGTGCACAAAGAAAACAAAAATAACGACTTTATTAAACAATTTCTTGTTTTCGATGTGCGTTTACAGTTGTTGAATAAAGTTGTTACTTTTGTTTTCTTTGCACACAAAAAGTATTCTTGTAGATTTATAACATTACAGTTAGGGTTAGAAAGCTCTTGGATTTCACCAAACATATCTTAATTTGTGTTAATACCTTTTCTAACTGCAACACTGCCATCTGTAGGTGGTTTACTATTATTACTAAATCAAGTATGAAAAAACAAGGATTGCATGAACACTTTGCCCACAAAAAAACATTCTGGTGCTTAAACCAATAAATGATACTGTGTATCAGAACACACTGGTAGCTTGCTTGAACACAGATATGCACATAGAGGGACACCCCAGTAACTTGCTTGCCTGTCTTTATGTGTAGCTGAGGCCTGCAGCACCACAGAGGATGGGGATGAGCCTTTACTCTGCCCAACTGGTTATGAGTGCCACATCATCAACCTGGGAAACCCCTCAGCTGGGATCCCAAACCGAGGCCAGTGCATCAGACAGCGTGGAAACTCAGGTCTGAAGAGGCTCCTCCATCCAAACTTTCATTCATACATCCATCACGCCATCCACTCACACTTTATGCATTGTGTAGGTTATATAGTATGGTGGTTATAAACATTGTTTCAGAAAACATCTAAGCAAGATTACATTCACACATTCAACAGCAGATTGTATAATGAATATATTTCAATATTCAACACATTTAACTGTTCTCCCTCTAGATGGACGTAGCCTGAGACACAAGTCCTTCAAAGATTACAAGGATTATTTAGGTTAGTACGACCACCAATTTATTTTGTGTTTCAGCTGTAGGGAAGGGAAGAATAAAAACAGACATCATTATTAGAATGACAATGAATTTAATCTTTATTCTTCAGGAAGTAACTCCAACAATGCAGTGAGCTATGAGAAACCTCAGCACAAGCATTTGGGCTGAGACAGGTGGGTTGAGTTTGGCCACTGAATCCCAACTTTTTTGTGATTTAATGTATTAAAAGAGGCATTTTTTTCTCATTTAGGTGACTGAATGTGGGTTCCATTTTAGAGGACTGAAGTAACCAGTGAAACCATCCCAACCATCAAACCCAACAGAACTGCACAAGCCTTTCTCTTCAGCTTAAACCAGAGATCGGTTCATATCTGGTGCTCTTTTTCTTAGGTGCTTAATGTGGAGTGACAGAAATGCAAAGCTAAAATTTCCTACCTCTTATAAAAGCCAAAAACAGACCACAGAAAGTATCAAAGGACTTGTATATCTTATACATATGCCTACTTTGGGTAAAAAGCAGAATTAACTATATGTGAGTTGTGTTAAAGGAAGATACTATGTGTGTTTTTATGCTGCTGAGTCTGAACCAAAAACAACTAGTTAATGTATGCTAAAATCTCAGTTAATCTATCTGTGCATTTATATTTTGGTACAGAAATCCTCCATAAAGGTTTAAATTCCATACCACACAATTGTTTCTCCTTTGAAGATTTTTTTTTTTTTTTTTTTTTTTCAAAAATCATTTTTTTAGGTGCTTGCCTCAACTAGTTCACCATAACCAAGCAACAGTTAAATTCCAGCTGTGCTCTATCACTGCAAGCTATTTGTTTTTCATATGGTGCTCCAATCAATAACTGTGGTTGTTGTTGTTTACTCATTGTGCAGCTCTGTTTTACTCTACTGCTCTCTGATAAGCTATAGGAGTCTGATGAGTGGGACAAACCACAATACAGCTTTCAATAAAGCAAAACATTTGAAACTGGTGCTGCATATACTGCCTTGTAATTCCAAATAAAACATTTAACAAAATATATCTGTGTCATGTTCATGTGTATATTAACATGTTTTAGACATGTTACTGTTCTCAGCCAAAGAAAGAAATCTCCTTTAAATTTATTAACAGATTTTTATCCAGCAAATCATTATTTGCAGAAATGTAAAGGGTAAAAATATAAATATCTTCTGTAATAACTCTCAGGAAACCACCTTTGTTTAGTTATTTTGTTGTCATACATTTATTAATTAAAATATTTAGTGTTAAGACCTTTCTCATTTTCATGGGAAGGTTTAAACTTCACTGATTGTCATGAAGAAGATTAAAAGATTTTAATTAATTTACTTATTTTTGACCAAAGTTCACATTCATATATGAAGGTTTGTTAAAAGAATTTACGGTTAAATCCCTTTCATTTTCGTCTTTGCTGAAGTAAGGCTGTACATGGACAGTCTTGGAGCTTTTTTGAAGAGAGTTATTTCAAAGACCTTAAATGTTTTTGCGTAATAGCATTTTGATTTTTACCTCCCCTGGCCCGTTTTGCTTATCTATTTTATTTTTTGTAATTTTTTTTTTCTTTTTCACCCTTTTTTTTTTACTGTTTTATAAGTGGTCTAAACATTATACATAAGAAATGTATAATGTTAACGTTTCTATATCTTCACACGCACGCACGTAACTTTGATTCTAAATTTGATTCATGTAATTAAATTGTAGCTACATTGTAATTATAGTTTTAACTGGCATATTGCACCTATATAATATCGAAACAATACCTATTATAATTGTTGTTTTACGTTGTTTCGGGACCTTTATTTTGAAATTGATTTTTGTAGAGCGAGACTTCCGTTCCGGGTCAGGGGTAACCAACGTGGTGTGTCTTGCAGCTCAACGTGTGCGCTGCTTCTGAGTGGTAAAACATCTGAAAGAGAGTAATATATAAGAAACGAAGGTAAGGAAAGAGATTGTCATTTTAAACTTGCTTTCTGTAATTCTCGGATCATACGGCATGAAGTATATGCCACCTAAATCAGTAACCTACTTCAGAAAGATACTTTCTGGGATAAGCCAAAACATGATGCGCTTAGTCGAATTGTCAAATAAATGATCAAATTATGATATTTAAACAGTTACATTTACAGTAATATAAACATTTAGGCTCCTCACGTCGTTCAGGATCTCTGTATTGACCAGTCCGCACTGATTCAACTACTTGGTGAAAATAGCAGACTCTTCTTTGACTAAAACAGTGTCTACAGATCTCAGATCAGCGATGGGGGAGTTTAAAGTTCACCGGGTTCGGTTCTTTGACTACATGCCGTCGGGAATCAGAACTTTGGCTTTCAACCGGGATACGGAAAGGATGGCAGTGGCGAGGATGGACGGATCAGTGGAGATTTTCCACTGCTCAGACAGATTTTTCCAAGAAAAGGTACGTTCAGTCATATTTATCAAATTGATGCTCATAAGACACCTCTGTTTTAGTATTGGGGGCCAGAGATATGTTGATAAAATGGTTTTTGACCAGCAGACACTTTTTTAAAGATGCTTAATTATGTTTCCTATGCCTACAGATCATCCCTGGCAGAGAACAGTGTGGGATTGAAGGCCTGTCTTGGGTTGGAGAGCGTCTGTTTAGTGCGGGACTAAATGGTGGAATAACTGAGTATGACCTGACAAACCAGAAAGTGAAATACACCATGGATGCATATGGAGGGCCAATCTGGACCATTACAGGCAATCAACAAGGAACGCACTTGGCGGTAGGTTTGGTTCCAATAATACTATGTTTACAGTAACAAAAACCCGCCATGGTTAATGTATGAATGTCATTACATTAGATAATGAAATCAGTTTAAAAACAAATGCCACTTATTTTAAGGTAAGATAATGCAAGCAAACACTTGCGAAAAAGAAGTGTCCATAGTTGTATTGAATGTGCACTTGTAGCGTACTTGAAATCTAAAAAATATATTAAAAGAGCTTTACTTGCATATTATATAATACCAATTAAATAAAAGGCCACTTTCATGACTGTTTCTCTTATTAATCACTCTTAAGTTCAACTGTTTGCATTTAAAATCAATTTAAACTATATTTTCATTTAATTGTAAATAAATATTACATTGTTCACACGTAAGTACATTTTGTCTAATTATATGATTCCTGTAGTAATTACTGTTTACGTGTATGCCAAAGTGTACTTCATAAAAAGCAGTTTCTTCAGTTTTTGTGTTTTTACCGTTTATAGGTAGGTTGTGAAGATGGAACTGTGAAACTGTTTGAGGTGAATGAACACAAAATACAGTTTGAGAGAAATCTGGACAGGCAAAAAAGTAAGATTGTGGTCATATTTGAAACTTTCAGATGAGTGTCATGATTTGTTATTGTATTTAAAAAAAAAAATCTGATTACCTGTTCCACAGGCCGCATCATCTCTCTGTCCTGGCACCCATCAGGCTCCAAAATAGCAGCTGGAATGATGGATATGATCCAGATTTTTAATGTAGAGACAGGTAAACGGTGTCATTCTTCCAGAATGTATTACTGTAGTTAGTTATGTAGAATTAGTACATGAACTGTAAAATATGAATGCAATAAAGTGTTTAATATGTTTTCTAGGCCACTCTATACACAGGATGCTGGCTGACAGAGGAGTCGGGACATCCTGCAGTAAGGAGTGCGTGGTGTGGAGTGTGGTTTACCTCTCGGATGGGACAATCATCAGTGGAGACTCTGCGGGAATGGTCAAATTGTGGGATGATCAAACTGGAACACTAATCAAAAGCCATGATATCACAAAATGTGATGTGCTGACATTATCAGTCTCTCAGGTGAGAAGATGCTGCAGGTTTGCAAGCAAATGTTACAGTTTCTGTTTATGACTTTATTCACTACTGCTCAACTTTGGGAGCAGTTTTATGTTTTTTTTTTAATTCTCACAAAGGCAAATAAGTAAAAACTTATCAATGTAGAAAACAGTTGCACTACAAACTAGGGTTGGGCCGATAGACGATGCCATCGTCCATCGCCTATGGCTGACAGACATCACGATGTTGAGCCGGCATCGTGATGATTCCCCCCCCGCCCCCCACTCACCCCCTCTTCCGCAATCCGCCGCATCCCAATTCAATGTTCGGAAAGGAAATTAAGTATACTACGGTGACGGAACCCATAAGGAATAAATAGCCTACGAGATGGGAGGATGAAAAAAAAAAAAGTAAATACTTTCCCTCGCAATTATATCGTTGGATAATTATACTGTATATAAATTGCTGGCATCAGGGAACCGTTACTAATATGCAGGGCACTGAAACGGTTTTCGAATGCACGCTCTTATTTTACTTTCACTTTCGCGATTCGCGATCACATGGACTCTATACTATGGAGCAGCAGTATCATACATTTTACAAGATTAGATGTTTGTCAGTGGTGCTCAGTATCTGCAAATCATTCGCCATTGACCTATCAGTCGTCTCTCCTTACTCTGTGTGTGTGGTAAGTGAACTTTCATGTACTGTAATGTAACAGGCTGCTAGCAAGCGGCTAACCATGTCCTTTTAGTGGCACCATAGAACGCGTTATCTGTTTTCCGTGCGTTTCTGCATACAGATTCACGCTTTGGGCACACCCCTAACCCCGCCCCCGATGTCATCGTCCATCGCGATGTTTCACTGTCAGTAGGCTTGTTTGAGATGAGCAAAATCTGCGCAGAACCGATCACCGGTGATCACCGCGAGGTGCATGCCGGTTAGAAACGTGTCCGAGTTACGTCC
>JAFVLL020010212.1:0-15729 GCA_021397915.2 Tor tambroides
TGTATACATTATACAAGTTTCACTTTTTGAATGGAATTAGTGAAATAAATCAACTTTTTGATGATATTCTAATTATATGACCAGCACCTGTAAGTTCAGTAGTGTGACATTAATGTGTGGAAATGGATATTTTTTTAGTGTGTGATTGCTATTTTCAGGAAAATGCACTGGTAACAACTTAAAAAAAGACCAAAAATATAAATCAACAGAAGATAATGGCTGTGGTGAAACAAGCACTCAAATAATGGTAAGCAGTAGTCTACTTTATTTTATCTTTTATTAACTATTATCTTCATAGTTTTGAACAAAGAACTGCAATTGTATTTCAGAAACTAAGATCTGTGGGAGTGCTGGAGAAATCAAGTGTAGCAAATCCTCAGCCATGGAAGAGATCTTCAGACATGAAGAGATTGAGGAGTTAAATGAAATCAAAGAGCTAAAGGAAGATTTACAATATTAGTGCCATTTCAGTATGAAAACAGAGAGAGTGCTGACCAAGTGGAGAGGTAATGAAATCTAGTTATATCAGCAATTATTCTCAATGCTTAACATCAACTCTCAACAGATTTTTTTTGTTTTTGTTTTTTTGTTCCTGGACTTTGATTCTCTCTGACTGGAAGGTGTGCATTAAAACAATGAATGCATAGATAATTACAATCAGTTCAGTCACCATTCTAAATAAATGTGCGGCTTTTACTGTAGCTGACACATACAGTCAGAACGCTAGAACTAATGACCTGAAACCAAACAAACTAATGAAAATTAACTTCACAAATTGACTCCAGTCAAATTCACAAACATTAAAGGGATAGTTCACCCAAGAATGAAAATTATGTTATTACTTACCCTCATGTCGTTCCAAACCTGTAATTCATTTGCTCATCTTCAAAACACTAAGATATTTTTGATGAAATCCGAGAAGTTTCTGATCCCTCTATAGGCAGCAACGCAACTTACTCATTTAAGTTTCAGAACAGTAGGCAAGACATTGTGAAAGTAATCCATGTGACTCCAGTGGTTTAACCTCAATTTTGCCTTCAACACTCATGCATTGCGATGCTCTCGTGAATGCACATTATAGATCAATATTTTTGTCAATAAGTGGTAAATTTGTTTATTCTTTTTTGGACGCAAACACTCACATCGATTCATAAAATTGAGTTTAAACAACTGGAGTCACATGAATTACTTAAACGTTGTCTTTCCTACCATTCTGGAAGTTGAATGTGTAAGTTGCATTGATGTCTATGAAGGGTCAAAAAGCTCTCTGATTTCTTTAAAAATATCTTTGTGTTCCAAAGAGGAATGAAGGTCTTGTGTGAAACCACACAAGGGTGACTAATTAATGTCTCTTTAAGGGCAGCTTTAACTTAACTTTTTAACCTAGCTTTAACAGGTGTGTATTACACAGAATATATATATATATATATATATATAATAATTGTGGAGTGCTCTGTACAGTATTTAAACATGATTGTGTCTGTGCTTTTTTTCCAGAAATGCATGTTATTGTAAAAGAAGTAGTGGCATGGACTATCAGTGGAAGGACTCTTCTATGAAGAAAGATTTCATAAAGATCTACATTTGTGTTCTGAAGATGAACAAAAGATGGGTTTGGAACGATATGAGGGTGAGTAATTGATGACAGAATTTTCATTTTGTGGGTGAACCAACCTTTTAACGTCTTTTACCTGGAGTGTTCAAAGACATTGTTAATGCTGACCAATATGTCATAAGAAATTAACTGGGAGTAGTATGAATACTTTTCAGGATTTCTTTTAAGCACACTAAATATACCTGTAGTGAAAAGTGTAACTGAAACTTGAGAATTTCTGATCGTTTTTGTTTGTTTTTCCAGACTACATCCAAAATACTGTTTCCACATCTGAGATAAAGCGGAATGAGGATAAGCTCTTTAAAAAATGAAACCGGTCTGAATAATGAGGGAAGAAATGTGCATGATTGCGTGATTTGTAAATAAACACAAAAGTCAAGTCAAGTCACCTTTATTTATATAGCGCTTTTTACAATACAGATTGTGTCAAAGCACTTAACAGTATCAAATTGGAGGATAGAGTGTCAGTAATGTATAATAATAAGATTAAACACGCAATTTTCAGTTAAAGTCATTTCATTATTGAATTCAGAGATGTCATTGTCTAGCTCAGTTTAGTTTAATTAGTATCTATGAAATCAAATTGACGATAATCGCTAGAAATTAAGTGTCCCCAACTGAGCAAGCCAGAGGCGACAGCGGCAAGGAACCAAAACTCCCTCTGTGACAGAATGGAGAAAAAAACCTTGGGAGAAACCAGGTTCAGTCGGGGGGCCAGTTCTTCTCTGGCCGGGATATTATTGTTTATTTATTGTTTACTTATTGTTTTAATTAAAACTTTAAATATATAAATGTATTATATTTCTATTTTTATATTGTTGCAATTTCTAACAATAATAGTATTATGTAGTTCGGTATTTTATTAAAATATTAAAATTAAAAATTTGTTTTATTTTAAGTTTTATTGTATTTTAAGTTGAGGTCTTCACTGGGGATATGTCCCCGGGGTCATCCAGGTGTCCGGCCTCCGCCGACGATCAGGGCCGCAGACATCATCTCCCGCCGCCGATCCACAATCTGATCCAGACACGGACTGAGAAACAGAATAGAAACAGACAAATATTAGCGTAGATGCCATTCTTCTTACGATGTAACGAGTACATCGTGTGTTATGGGGAGTGTCCCCGGCTCCGGTTGATCTAATTAATGCAGCCTAACAATCCTTTAACGGATTTGAATACGGATTTGAAGTGTAATAACTTGTTTTAACACTACAAATTGTGTCAAAGCAACTGCACAATATCAAAATAGGAAAATAGTGAGTCAATAATGTAAAATGACAAGATTAAACACTAAATTTTCAGTTTAAAGGCATTTCATTATTGAATTCAGTGATGGCATCGTCCAGTTCAATTCAAAAAGTTTCTGTTCAATCAAGTCGACAATATTGCTGGAAATGAAGTTTCCCCAACTAAGCAAGCCAGAGGCGACAGCGGCAAGGAACCAAAACTCCATTGGTGACAGAATGATAAGGATAAGGATAAGGATAAACTTTATTTGTCCCCGAAAGGAAATTTGTCTTGGGCAAAGTGCTACAGTGTTGCTCTAAACAATAATACATACAATAAAAACAAAACAAATTAAATAAAAACACTTAAGAACATACCTTAAAATACGTCAATGTATAATATAAATAAATACAAAACACAGTAAAGTGCTAATGTGCTGTAGGTGCGTTGTTCTTGTTAACATTCAACACTTTTATCGAGGCAGGAACAAATGATAGCTTCAGTCTATTAGTTTTGCACACAGGCATTCTCAGTCTCTTTCCTGATGGCAGCGGCTGGTATTCACTAAAAAGAGGATGATCGGGATCAGTGCTAATAATTATTGCCCTTCTAATAACTGCCTGTTCATATAAAGTCTGTATAGGCTCATATTGTTTTATTCCTATGATTTTCATGGCTAGTTTGTGGATGTGAGCCAATTTGTTTTTCAATTGAACAGACAAGTTTCCAAACCAGACTGTGATTCCGTAGCGAATTAGACTTTCAAACATGGCTCGGTAAAAAACAAGCAAGATATTGCTACCCACCCCATACAATCTCAATCTTCTTAAAAAATAAAGCCTCTGGTGTAATCGTGTACACAGACTATCAATGGAGAAAAAAAACCTTGGGAGAAACCAGGCTTAGTCGGGGGGCCATTTCTCCTCTGGCCAGACGACCCAGCAGTTCAATTCCAACTGCTGCACAGTCAGATTGTAAGGGCTCAACTGGTTCCAGTGGTTTTCCCCAATGGCTGTCTAGTATTGAATTGTACTTCAGTCGTATTATATATTGCAGTGCTACTGCAGTTTTATTGCAGTATAACTGTAGTACTACTTCAGCTGTATTGCAGTAATACTGCAGTTCTATTGCAGTTGTTTGTTAGTAATACTACAGCTCTACTGAAGTTGTATTTCAATAGTACTTCAGATGTATTGCAGTAAAACGGCAATAATGCAGTTTTTTCGTGTACGAAAAAAATGCATTTTTCTACATGTAACAAACTGCAGTATTACTTTTTTAAAAACTGCAGTAAGTTTTTGTAAGGGTATCATCTGAACGTAAACAACGTACGCGCTTGCGTTGATTTGAATGTAAATAAGGCGTGTTCTGTGCCAACAGTATCATGCACTTACGTTGTTTACGTGCAGTTCATGGTGATGCGGAGGAGACTAATTGTTGAATAAAGTAATTATTTTTGTTTTCTTTGCCAACAAAAAGTATTCTAGTAGCTTCACACAATTACGGTTGAACCACTGATGTCACATGGACTGTTTTAACAATGTCCTTACCACGTTTCTGTGCCTTGACTGTGGTAGTTCCCTTGCTGTCTATTGGAGGGTCTGAGAGCTCTCAGAGTTCATCTAAAATATCTTAATTTGTGTTCCAAAGATGAACAAAGGTCTTATGGGTTTGGAAAAACACGAGGTTGAGTAATTAATGACAGAATTTTCATTTTTGGTTGAACTATCCCTTTAACGGTCTGTCATTACCTTTAAGATCCAAGAATGTTAGTTGTTTGTTCTGAGGAATTAAACTGTCCTCTGTTCTTCGGAAAATCCTCCTCCTGCACATGCCTTGGTTTTCTAATGTCTTCTGCATAGATATGTTTACAATGACTGTTTGATTTTGAGATTCATCTTTTCATAGTAAGGACAAATGAGGGACTTAACTATTACAAAATGTGAAAACATTTACTGATGCTCAAGAAAGAAACAATGCATTCAGAACAGGGGGTGTAAAATTTTGAACAGGATGATTTGTAAATCTTTCTTATTTTGTTTAAAGCCCTCCCCCCCAAATTTAGTACTGCCTTTCAGATGCTAAAGATTAGATGTTCCCAGAAGACTAAAAGTATACACACCCTCTTAAATCACTATCGTTTTACCTTCTTGAGCAAATTATTTTTTTTAAAGATTGTCTGCATCTTTTTCTTCAATATTTTGGAAAACTGATGTTGTTAAAAATGATTTGCAGAGGAAAACCAAGCCCTGTGTTTGGAGAATGTAATTTTTCTCTAGAGAACCCTTTGTGTTACATTCCTCCTTAGTATTCCAAAAGTATTCTAAAGTATTTACATTGTTACTAAACTTGATTAATCTACGGTGGCCGAGAGAGCTCAACGCGCTGCAAATAGAAAAAACTCCTACAAGTTAAGAAAACATCATCAATTTGACAACACACATGCTGCAAATGCTCACAACACTACCAAATAAAGAAATGCACTGAAAATAAAATTCTTTATTTGGTGGTGTTGTGAGCATTTGCAGCTCATTTCTCTATTTGTTTGCGTTGTGAGCATTTTCAGCACCTGCTGTCAAACTGATGAAAATGTTTTCTTGATTTGCTGGTGCTTTGTCTATTTGCTTGTTTTCTGGCCACCGTAGTAATCTAATGAAATACATCACAAATTATTTTTTGATTTTGTAATCTGTGGAGGAATACATTTCAAAAGTAACCTTCCCAACCCTGATTGTCTTTAGCTGAAGAGGAAAAAAGGAATGTTCCACTTCCCCCAAACCCTAACAAGTGGAAGGAGAGGCAAGAAACTTCTTGATATTTCAGAAGTCGCTCCCAGCAAAATTGAGGCAGAAGTTTCTGTCAAAAGAAAGCGTCATGCTGTTGCAGACTCTTCACAGACCAGCCGTGGATGTAAAGAAATTGAAATTAAACCCAAAAAAGGGTTAAATGGAACCCATATTTGGTCATTGAGGAAGACTCTCAGGAGAAATCTCAGATCAAAGTCAAGGCGGTGAGGAGAAGAAAGACAGTGGACTCTGCTCCAGCTAAATCAGAGACCAATTTCATAGATGCAAATAATGAAATTGATAAAAATGAAAAATAAACCTCTCCGAATATCATAGAATTAATAAATAAATACAATAAAAATTCAAGTGTGTACACTAACCCAGGTATTGGGTACAGTAAATAACCCAACGTTTTTTTAAACATGTTGGGCCGCTTTGTTGGGTTATTCCAATGTTTATTGGGTTATTTCAAAAACAACGCAACCAGTTGGGTTAAAATTTAAATTCCAACGGTTGATTGGTGCAACTGTCTGTGACAGATGATAAAGTGGTAAATTAATATTTCTGCTTTTCCTACGAGTATGTTTAATGCGTTTTTTTCTGCACTCTTGACTAACGACAACGCGCTTGTAGCCGATCGATTTCAAACGTATAAAAAATGGTTTCCTTACTTTTCTGTTTGTCTCGACAATTTTGGGGGAATTTTTTTTTACATACATTTCAGATATTAGGCAGAAGCGCCGACCTTGCAGACCAGCCTCTTTCGTGGTGTTGCGTCCACTCTAAGTGAAGGTATTTCGCCCATTTTATTCAAATGTCGTCATGTTTCCCCAGGAAACTACAGTGTAAAATTAAAACACTATGAAACACGCAGAAATTAAGCATTTTATTATCTTGAAGTTGCTGGTTACCAGAGTAATCCTGTAGTGATTATTTTCACCTACAGAGGGCACTGCGAGCTACACTGATTACACACGCCGCTTCTTCAGCGACGAAGAACTGAACATGGAAGAGAGTGGTACATTATCATCAATTATCGGTTTCAAGCCAAGGTATAGTCACATACTAACTGTTCATGTTAAATTAAATTAATACTGATTGTATGTACTGTTAGGGTCTGAACAGGATGCTGGATTTTACACAATTTTAAACGTTACTGAAATTTACAATCTCAAAACCCCATACAAGTCTCTAATGTTATACCACTTGGATGAAAGTACACCCCGATGTGGATAAATGCAAATACAACTAAATAATTGGACATGCAACTATTAAATTCTCAGAATGTAATTACATTTTATGCTCAAAAGACATTTAAATGCAAAATAAGACGAATGAAAGATGCATTTCCAAAAGCACAAACATATAATCACATTTGAAAAGTTCAAAACTCTCTCTTTTCTAGCACTTTAGATACAGTTGCTCCTTTACGCTTAAGGAAGATCAAAGAAAACAGTCTGACTCCGTGGTATAATGAGCACACTCGCACCTTAAAGAGAGCAGCCCGGAAAATGGAGCGCAGATGGAGGAAAACAAAACTAGAGGTATTTCGTATAGCCTGGCGGGAAAATACCCTATCCTACAGAAAAGCATTAAAAACTGCTAGATCTGATTACTTTTCGTCTCTTCTAGAAGAAAACAAACATAACCCCCGGTATTTATTCAATACAGTCACTAAATTAACGAAAAATAAAGCATCAACAGGTGTTGGCATTTCCCAAGAGCACAGCAGTAATGACTTTATGAACTACTTTACTTCCAAGATCGATTCTATCAGAGATAAAATTGTAACCATGCAGCCGTCAGCTACAGTATCGCATCAGATAGTGCACTATAGATCCCCTGAGGAACAATTCCACTCATTCTCTACTATAGGAGAGGAAGAATTGTATAAACTTGTTAAATCATCTAAACCAACAACATGTATTGTTGGGGAATTAACAGTTAAAACCCATGGACCAGGTATGATGAACAAAGACTGGGAGTCAGATTGCGATTTAAGAAATTTACTGAAGAAATAGTTTGCAGTTTCATCCACAGAAGTCAGCTTCAACACTCGCGATGGAGTTCGTAGGCCGCTCTGCTTTACATTACAAAAATCACCACAATTATACCCTGACAGAGGTTGCTAATTGCGTCAATGCATAAGTCATCAAAATTCTGATTGGTTCTAGATAAACTTAGACAATTTCCACATGTGGACACAAGCTTGAGCATATCTTCTGATGACTATTTTGGTGACGAGTGATCAGAAGTCAGACGCAAAACGTCTCTCCAAAGACGTATATCTGATACGCTGGACATTGGCAGTTGAATGTTTGTCCTGGGACTGTCCGAGCTTCTCCCTGTACAGACAGATACTAACACACATGTGAGAAAACACTCATCTTGCTTCAAAGTTGCCTTGGCTCAGCCTGCCTCGGGGCATGGTTACACACAATGAGGCAATATATGTAGAGTGAGAATGGCAGACCTAAAGCCATATTCAGCTTATTCTCTAACACATAAATGTAACTTTGATTAATAATTATTCCAAGAAATATAATAATTAATGTTAATTCATTATGAAGGCCATTGTTGATCTGCGATCCTCCTTCCAGTCCCACGTTTTAGACCGGTGTGGGGGTCCAGTAGCCCTGTAGTCTGGTCTACCAGTTAGAGTCACTATGCAGTTGATTGATCAGCTGGTCTCTCCAACGCCAATTGACACCATCTTCTGGGCAGGCTTGGAGTTCGGGGAACCTGACTGCCCTGCTGGGAACGTTCGCTGGCTACACGATAGACGCGTGGGAGAGGTGGCGGGTAGTATCATCTGACGGCTCTTTCATTGGGGACATTCAGAAGATAATCTACCCTGTTAAAGACCATGATAACAGGTCTTCTGCTGATTGGATTAGGCTTTGCCCTGGTTATCGAAAAATTCAAGCGGGAACAGCTGTTCAAAGCCTCACAAGGCTGCCCGTGTGATTGAAGCAGTGGGCAGAGCGGTCAGCATTGAGGCTGAGACTATTAACCGCAATATGGAATCCATCACGGAGAAGCTCACAGCTTTGCAAGGAAAATTGATGGTTTTGGAGACCAGAATGGACAAGAGAGTAACTGTGGAATTCGAATCGACTGCTCGCCCCAGGTCAATGTCGCAATCTTATCTTCTTCTTCGGCTCCCCTTGACCAGCACTGGCCTGGCCAGACGCTGTTGGAAAAACAACCCCGGAAGAGCACTGCAGTGAGACGCTCTTCGTTCTCCCCCTTCCAAAGACATCTGCTGACTACATACAAACTCTTACATAAACACACATACACATATATACAGATATGCATTCACCTCCACCGATCCATCGCATAGAAGTAAGCTGTGCCGCCAGTCTGACAAGCGGGTCTGTGACCAGCGCTAAATTGGCTAAGGACCGGATGGCCGTTTACTGAGCTGGATCCACCTCCTGTTGCAAAGTCATGTGCCTATGTTGTATTGAGTGCATGTGCTTTGTTGCTGAGGTGTTTTTTTCTGTTCTCTGCTGTACTCCCTAGAACTCGATGTGAAGTTTTTTCTCCTTCCTCATGTTGTACTGTATTTTTCTTCAATTCCCTGTCTTCCTGTCCTGTCTACCCCCATTGTCATATTGTATGTATGTTGTGTATGTATGGACAGGTTGATGGCTAATTTCGCTGGTACTTGTGACTAGTGAAAATAAAGGGCTACTACTACTATGGAAAATACATTTCTGACATTTCTAGTCATAAACACATTCTTCATTGTCTTTTACTAGCATTCATCTACTTGCCCAATCCACTATTTCTACTTGCATTAGTCTTTCTTCACATAAAAAGTTATGTCCTTTCCAGTGAATCATTCTGTGTGTCCCTCTAACTGGAAACGTGTCCTCCATCCATTTTTGCTCTCATCAACAGATCTTTGTAAATACCTCTCTTCTTACTACAGCTACTTCACACTTACTTTTTCTAAAAAAAAAAAACATTTAGACAGCCAGCCATAAAACTACAGTACCATATTCATTAACTTAGATTCCAACAAATCATTAATTCATTTTAATGACCCTTTAGATAAAGAATTTGTCTTGTTTATTTTTACATGTCTTATGTACAGCTGTGATGGCACACAGTTGGGTAGTCATATCAGAAAATGAACTGATAATAATAAAACTACATATTCTCTGGAATCCGGGCTAAATTAATAAACACTGTGTGCATTCATGACATGGAGTCAAGGCCCTCAGTCACCTCACAGATACCAAACACAGACATTAATACAGCCATGCAGGTTAGCAACCTTAGTATTATCTGGCAGGACCATGTGTGATTTTAGAAATGCCCATCTAGACTGCGTGTGGTGCATTTAGCACAGGTCAAAAAGCGAAGCCTGATTCTCGGGTGCTGACTTATCTCCCAGATCCCGGATGTCAAGGCTTTGATCCCGTTCTATGGTCCAAATTGGAGGTGATTTAAAAAAAAAACTAATATAGTTTGAAATTGCCCTATGTCATTTACATTTGCAGGTTAAAGTAATATCTCAAGCTTTATGGCGATTATTTGTAACATTAACCTCAAAAACCTTTTCAGCTTTCTCTTTCTGCAAATTGCATGGTGTAGCTATATATGACAGCACCCAAAATACTATCAAACACTCCAACGCAGCTCCATTCTTCACGAAAGATGGATAAAAAGGCACACAGGAAACAAAAACCTTGAAAAATGATATACGACCTGCCAGTGCTAGTAATCACAGGAGTGTGGTCATGCCAGGACTAATTTTATCACAGGACCTCGGTGTTCGGTGAAATATGGTAGGTCATTTGCGGGGGAATTTTTACTTTACAAATTACAGACATGGCCGATTCGCACGGGATTAAGATCACAGACAACCTCCGCAATTATTACAAATGACTGGAGGTCACCAGGTAATACTAATCCCGTGCGAATAGGGCTATTGTCTATAGCCTAGATACTAGGACTGGTTTTACAAAAACTATTATTGCCAATCCATTGCATATAACAAGAAGAGGATGTAAAATCCACTCCAAATTCTTCCCCTATTAATCCATTTTGGGTTCAAAACAAACTGGTAGTGTACTTAACCCATAAGTAAGATATAGATTAAGCCATCTTTAAAATTAGAAATAAAATATAACAATCAATATTTCTACTAAAACCTATAATAGTTCCTAATTCTTAAATAATTGCCCTTTAATTAAGTTTTACTTTCATCACAGATCCATTTGCAATCATCATAGCCCACATACAGTACTGTTTGAAATAACTTAACATAAACCTAAACTTGTCAACATTTGCTTGAAACAACATAGTATCAAAGTGTATAGCTTCAAAAATAGAACTTTATATCAGGACATTACTATTAATCATACTCAATGTCTCATTATTATTTTAATGCACATTTTCTCAATTATCTTAATTTTACTGTACTCTGACTAAATTAACAGTACATTCAGAAGCACATTCTCAGGACCTTGTGTAAAAGTCAATTTGGTCCTCACTATCTTGTTAGTTATCTTTAAAAGTCAGTTACCTGATCCAAGTCTTAAAAACCATTTATTCATATTTATCATTTGGCAGTGATACTTATTGAATACAATTTTTTATAACCTGAGCAAAAACAGATAAACTTCACAATCCTATTAGACAATACTATTGCTCAGATCTAAACTGCCAAATATTCATTAAAAGACATCCTCAGTTCCTGTAAAACAGTGTACATTATCATAAGGCCCTGTCAGTATTCACAATAATTATCTTAATTTGATTTGTCTTGACAGGTGTTCATAAACAGTTCCATAGCTCCTATTACAATTTTGTTGTTCATAGCATTAATTTTAGTTACTATATTTCATTTAATTATTACTACTTGTCACTGTATTTCTCCATCAGCTGGTTAGCCAGCAGATCCAGAAGTTTTTGTTCAACTTATCTCTGTTATACATAACCCAAACTATTGCGTCACTCAGACCTTGAAGATACACACAGACATCCTTATAGCAGCTTTTGTCTTTAACCCATATTACCTAAACTCTGTTCACTCCTTTGTTTTCCCACCAGCCTTCCTTTATGTGAGGGTTCTCTCTGGATAATTTGGTTAGTGACTTAGCCAATGTGTCACTATTTCTCTGCCGTCAAGTCTAAAATATTTACCTTTACCATTCACTAAATCGTTTAAATTTAGGCCCTCTGTTGAATTTAGATATGGATTTTTAACCCATTATGGACGGCAATCTTCAATTTCACAAATCCAAATCATATAAACACTCTTAACATATTAATCCAGAGAGTGATTCAAATCAGCATTATAAAGGACAAAAGAAGTCATTATTACCCATACCATTCCATTCCCAAATGTAAAAAAACCAGACATACCAAAGTCATGACAAATGCTATTTACATTGCTGTATAGACATATTTTAAAAATTCACAAAAGTATAAAATCAAATTGTTTTCTGCAACCTCCTCCAGATTCTTGTTGTCTCTCCCCAAGTACTACTGTGATGATTTTCAAGTTGTTTTACTGTATCATTTTTTAATAATTGCATATCAAAATCAAGAAAAATGCTATTTATTACCTCACTGTATCACAAATTTAAAAAATTCGTAAAAAGATCAAATCTAATTGTTTTCTGCAACCTCCTCCAGATTCTTTTTCTGCGTCTCCCCAAGTACCACTGTGATGATTTTCATGTTGTTTAACTGTATCATTTTTTAATAACTGCATACCAAAATCATGACAAATGCTGTTTACATTGCTGTATAGACATTTTAAAAATTCACAAAAGTATAAAATCAAATTGTTTTCTTCAACCTCCTCCAGATTCTTGTTCTGTGTCTCCCAAGTACCACTGTGATGATTTCATGTTGTTTTACTATTTCATACTTAAATAACCACATACCAAAATCATGAATAATACTATTTACCTTGCTATAGACAAATTTATCTGTAGACTTTTATATACTTTTTTCTGACTTTGGGATAACCATTGGGTTTGGATATTGACTGTGTATTTGACATTGGTATGTTTGGCTTAGTGAAGAGTTTGATCATTCTCATTCTGTTTCTTCCTTGTGTGTGCGGTTTCTCTGTCTTGACACACAACATGAACATGTCAGGAGAAAGAGACAAAAAATAGATAGTCTGCAATTTATTCAAAACTGCATTTAAACTCAAACCAGTTTGTCACACTGTCATGACTGTCATGTGGAGATATATATATATATATGAGCATAAAACACTTTTCAGCATCCTTTAAGATTTTATATATATATATATATATATATATATATATATATATATTGTTCAACCTATTCAACCTTTTCGTGTGTGTGTGTACACACAGTGGTGGCAAAAATTATTAGAACACTACAATTTTCACATTTTTTCATTAATTGCAATAATCCAGTTCGATTTTTGTTTGCACACGGAATGGAATGTAGAAACAGAACAAACTGAGGCAGACTGAATCCAGAAGAACTGCATCTCCAAGACGCTTCAAGAAACCTACCTGCAAAGCTACAGGACTGTTAAAAGATTTTGGCACTTGTGTAAAAATGCTGGAAAATGCTGCCAAAAAAATCATATGTGAAAAATTTATTTGCAAAAACAGATAACTCCATTTTTTTACAATTCTCAAAAATCTCAATCAAACTGCAGTTGGGTTATTTTGACTAGGTTAAAAAATAACTTTCAAAAAACTGCAAACTAACACAATGAAACACAATAAAAACATAACATAAAAACAATATTTTTTGAAAATTAAAAAATTGACCTGTTTCTGCAAATAAACTCAAATAAACTATATATATATCAAAACAATTAACTTCTATTAAATTTGACAGTGAGGTATAGCATTTTTCTTTATTTTGATATGCAATTATTAAAAAATGATACAGTAAAACAACTTGAAAATCATCACAGTGGTACTTGAAGACAGAACAAGAATCTGGAGGAGTTTGCAGAAAACAATTTGATTTTATACTTTTATGAATTTTTAAAATATGATACAGTGCGGTAATATAATTTTTCTTGATTTTGGTATGCAATAATTACAAAATGATTTAAAAAATACCACTGTGGTACTTGGGAGGTGCGTAAAAAGAATTTGCAGAAAACTATTTTATTTTATTTTTTCTTTATGCATTTTTTTTAAAACAAAAACATTTTACAAACCCATTTCAAGTGTTTTATTGAAATTGAATACATTATGAATATAATTAAACAATAAAATACCATTAAATAAGAAGTGCCTGTGATTTCAGTTTGATACGCGATCCGACCCACTCTTAAAAAAAAAAAGATTTGCAAAGGGTTAGAAGCTTCATGGCTATCACTACCACGCTACGCTATGTAGACGTGCAACGAAATTTTCGGCGTAGATGGCGTGACCGCGCTTCTCCGAAGCGCAGATGGCGTGACTGCAGTATTTGACGTTGTGCGCCAACGCAGGCAGTCGAGACATGTGCTCTAGAAAACTTCATCCATGTCTAGTGTCTGCTCAAGTTATGACCGATAACAAATATTTTTGAACTCTTTTAAACTAAAGCTGATCCGTCTCATACCCTCTCGCTCACAAGCGCTTGTCAATGCGGCTGTCTGTTGTTGTTCTGTCTCTTTATGTTCGTTTTCTACTGTGAAACAATGGCCTGGGACAGTGTTGCCACCTTGTGGAAAAAAACTGATTACTGAAAAAAACCTTCAATGCGCGTATGCACGGTTACAAAAATCGAGTGGTGTGCGTACAGTACGTGCACACTGTTCTGATGACGAAATTCGCATCATGTGCACTGTATGCTGTCCCTTGCGTACGCTAAAAAAGTGAAGTATACTTTGGGCTTAATCAATGTCTTCAGTTTTACTAACTATAAAATCACAAACAGGTGAGTGTGATCAGTAGTCAGTGGTTAAGGGCTTTCTCAATCACAAAATTTTTACAGTGCACTGAAATGTTTGCTCCCTAAAAAAGCTGTGAAAACCAGGAAGCATCGATGCTCACTATGTTCCCATATAGGAAGTTCTGAAGCTCAAAACTTAAGAGATAATTCGCTACAAAATGACACGTGATAGATTTTAAAACACAAACCAATATTATATTTCAGCATAAACATACATCACTAGACAGGTAATGTCTAATCTAGCAAATATTTATTTATGACTGAAATCTTGCACATACATGTAACAAAGTATTTATCATAATGTGCTGTAAATAGCATTAAAAAAATATCAGTTTTACTGTTGTGCATAAATGTCAGTAGTGATGTTGTACAATGAGGACGGAAATGGTCACCAGTGTACAGTGAGCCACTGTCCTTACCAGTGCCTGAATTCGTGTACACCATATATTAATTCACAACCTAGCGAACTATGAAGCTGATTGAGACACACCCTCTATGACAGTGGGCCTTGAGGGCCAGAGTTGAGAACCCCTGACATACTGATTAGTTAATAATCACTCATGAAGAATGAGTACACTTTAATTTGTAGAGAAATATGCAATATTTGACTCATATTCAGCGATGCTATTATCTTTTTTCCCCTTTTGTTTGTGTGTCAGTCACAGCTAAATAAAACCAAAGGCCATTCAGCCACAGGTCACTGCATCTTTTGCTGTGTAAGTTCATTTTTTTGAATGTCAAACACATTCTCAGTATTTATATTTGGTTTGGTTTTTATAACCGTTTTAGAGTCACCGTTTTGGTACGGTTCTTATGTACTATCCTTTTAGCATTTCAGCAGATGACTTTTTTTAGTACTTGCATAGTAATTTTAATTGTACCACATTTGCAATGCATATATAGCAGGGCTCCAGACTAACTTTTGAGAGCAGTGGCACCAGCGCCACTGAGTTCTACAGATGGTGGCACCCAGGGGCGGACTTAGTGATTTGGGAGCCCTAAGCAAATTTCAGGTACAGGGCCCCAACATAATAACTATAATGCTCTTTTATGCGTAACCTTTATTTTGCTCGCTAGCTCTCTCTCATTATAGCTATACTATTATTTATTATAACTATTACCCCTTCACAACTTAAGTAGCCTAAATAATTAGTCAACCTGATGCTGTTCTAAAGCCATATTAAGCTACCTT